>MU223519.1:2019339-2031817 GCA_018584345.1 Thuja plicata | reverse complement strand
AAGAACTCTTTGAGAGGTGGGGATTGGATTTTGTGGGACCACTCCCAACAAGTACGCGAAGGTGCAAGTACATAGTAGTGGCCACGGAGTACCTCACCAAATGGGCCGAAGCAAGAGCCTTACCAGAAAACACGGCACCAAGCACAGTAAGATTCTTGTATGAACAAATAGTAACACGGTTTGGGATACCCATATAGATCACCAGTGACAGAGGAGTCCATTTTGTGAATCAGGTAATACGAAACATGACTACTGAATTCAAAAATTTTCATACTCTATCAAGTCCCTATTACCCCAGAGCAAATGGCCAAGCAAAATCCACAAACAAAGTCCTAGTGTCGATTCTATACAAAACTTGCGGAGTTGAACAAGGTGATTGGGAAGAAAGGTTGCCTGCAACACTATGGGCTTACCGCATGACCTACAAAGCTACCACGGGGCATACTCCATTCCAACTAATGTACGGGAAAGAAGCAATGATGCCTGCAGAATACACTATACCTAGCCTCAGGATAGCAGTTTAGAATAGATTAGGAAAGGAAGACAGTGTGAAAGAAAGACTGGTGGCACTACAAAAATTAGATGAGTGGTGCATGATGGAACAATGGGCCACCAAAATTGCACAAAAGTGGAGAAATTTTTGGCACGACAAACATTTGCGGAAAATGGAGTTCAAACCAGGACAGTTAGTACTCAAATACAACGCGCGTAACAAACTTCGGCCAGGAAAGTTTTGAGATCGTTGGATAGGTCCCTATAAAGTACGAGAGGTGGGAGCCAATGGGGCACTAAAATTATCAACCTTTGATGACAATCCCATTAAGGACCCAGTAAACGGATCAAAACTAAAAGCCTATAAGGAGAAAGAACCAGTAGCAATTAATATGTTGGGATATGCGGTCGAAGGTGAAGGCGAATGGACAATAACCAGAAGTAGGGAGATACAAGAAGACGCATCGAAAATCAAAATTGATGAGAGTAGGAGAAAAGATTTAAAAAGGAAAGAAAAGCCACGTTTGTTTAATAAAAGAATCTTTTCTATTAAAGGTGATTGGAAAAAAAGAAAATTTGATTATAGAAAAGAAAAAATAAAAGGAAAAGAGAAAAATATTAAAAAAAGAAAAGGCCTTTTATTAAAAAGAAGTATACATATAAAAATGCAAGGAGTATTAAAAAAATATTTTGGAAGGCATAGAACAAACTATAAAGTGGAAGTGAGGAAGGGAAAATTCATTTCAGTGACCCCCGCGAGCCAAGAGAAAGAGAGAGAGGCGGATGTAGCAAGGAGAAAGGCGAGTGCGGGCACGAGAGAAGGGTGTACACTAGAGGAAGGGCAACCGACGCCGCGTGCAAGGGAAGGGAGAATCCATGTACGCAGCAGCGCGGCAGGGAAGGGTGCAACTACGTACGCAGCAGCGTACGATGCAGCAGCAGAGAGGGCCGCGTATGCGTATGCAGCAGCTGCAAGGAAGGACACAGCATAGAGGGCCGCGTACGCGTATGCCTAGGAGGCAGCAGCAGTAGAGAGGGCCTAGGAAGCAGCCACAGAGAAGGCCGCATATGCCTAGGAAGAAACCACAGTGAGGGCCACGTATACGCCAAGGAGGCGTACGCTGTGAAGGAAGCAGTGTGTGCACTGCAGGAGGCAGCAACAGCGTACACCACATACGCAAGGAAGGAGGGGAAGGTGTGCGCAAGGAAGGAAGAGGGGAAGGAGGAAGCGGCCAACGCACAGCGGCGTACATGGAGAAGGGAAGAAAAACCCATGCACGCCAAGCAGTGGGGGTAGAGGAGGAAGAAAAAAACATACGCACGGGCTCTCCCAGCAGCGGACGCATCAAGCAGAAGGAGGTAAACAAATACACACAGGCACACAGCAGCCGGATTGGAAAGAGAGATATTGGCATGGTGAAGGGCAGTTTTGGCAACCCTAAGCAGGGTAATTTTGAGATCAAGTATAAAAATCAAACTCCATTTAGTCAAAAGGCACCTGCAGCAATGGCGAACGCAAGTACTGGAGTCATAGTGGAGGAAATGGGGTTTGAAGGAGTCATAGGAATTGAATGCCGAACATGGTGGGAAACTCACACAGAGGACCATCCATTGAAGGATGCACTGAAAAGGGCTCAGGTAGACAAGATCATATTTATGCCAATTTTTGAATTAAAGGAATTTGAGCACATCTTGCGTGCATTAGTATAGGGGTACCAAACAGATAAACACAAGTCTATGGTGGACTATCAGGGGCACAAAGTGGTAGTTTCATATGAGGCCAAAGAATTCACTAAGGTGTTTGGAATTCCAAGCCGTGGGGACTCTGCCAAGAAACCACTAGCCAAGTTGGCTGTAGTAGAAAGGAAAAAACTCCTTGAGGAAGTTTGTGGGGATACACTCACAGATGAGCAGTGGCAGGACATTGAAAAGAACAGAAGCAGAAGGGGGTTGAAGAAAGTATACATATCTTCCCCAGAATGGAGATGCGTGATGGATGTAATAAAAAGTAAACTCATAGCAGCAAGCCGAGGTTCGGATATAGCAATTTGGATGCTACGCCTAATGAAGGGACTGAGGAATGGGAAGGTCTACAGTTGGGGAAGACTCCTTTCAGATAGAGTGCGAGAGTTCATGATGCTAAAGCACAAAACCATGTACATGCCACACCACGTGATTTCTTTGTTTCTTGAGGCAGTAAGGACACAAGTACCAACTGACAGAAGGGGTGGAATGGTAGCAGCAAGTAGGGTGGAACCCTACAAACCAGCCATGTACTACTGGACACATGCACAGGGGAACCATCCAGGAAGAAAGCAAGGCAGGAGGATACTCCCACAGATGAGGATGAGGATGAAGATGACCAGGAAGGAAGCCATGAGGAAGAGGAAGGAGAAGGAAGTGGGGGAGGGAAGGGAACCACATCATCATCCGAAGAGGATGAAGGAGAATTTAGAGGCACACATACATCTCTGCAGGTAGAAAGAGAGGAGCATAATGAAGCACCCATAACCAGTTGGGGAAGTAAGAAAAGAATAAACTTCAATCCTCCCCAGACTTCTCCTACACCACATTGGGCGCCAAGTACTTCCCAAGGACAGCTTGGGCAAAAAAAATCATCAGCTTAACTGGTCAGAAAGCAGGAGCCCATACAGTTCGGATAAATACCGAAGGAAGAATGGAGATAGCTAGGCCCATTGCACTCATAGTAGCCCCTATTACAAACAATTCTCAGGACCCTAGAGGAGCCCACAAGGAAACTCAATTAGAAAGGGAGAGGATGCAGCCACATGAAGAATAAACACAGAAGTGGGTACAGAAAAAGAGACCACTATGGAAGTGGAGGATGAGACAGATATCCTGTTGGAAAAATACCAGATGGAGGCTACCGTCCCTACCACATCACCACTCCCAGAGGACGAACACATATCCATCTCACCAGCTTGGACCATGGAGGAAACCATAGAGGCAGGGGAGAAGCTGAGGGACGAGATAGAGGAAGAGGAGGATTCCTTCCAAAATTCAGCAACACAATTCATGGCCAGACTGGATGACATAAAGGAAGCCGCGCAACACATGTTGGATAGATCGGCTAATGCAAATATGGGGGTGGTCACCAAAGAAGTAAAGGCTTTGATGGCCTTCATGGAGGGATGTGAGACAGAATTCTCTCAACGTCTTGTGAACCAAGGATGGCCTAAGGAAGAATCACTGGAACTATTAGAGGACTGGGGAGCCTCTCACATTGTGGGTCAGTATACTGACGGGCGGGAACATAGGGCACAAGGAAAGATCTGGGATTACCTCATAGACATGGAGCATGCCTTTCGCACCACATTCCTCCACCTTCAAAAAATGGTGTGGACTACTAAAAAGGTTGATGAGGAAAATACAGCAGCACTGGAGCGGGAGAAAGAACTAAGGGTAGAAGTGGAGGCCTTGAAGAAGGAACTGGCACAGGAGAAGGTGGCTCGGGAGGAGGAAAGAACCATCAGGACTACAAAGGAACGACTACTTATCACTACTGAAAAAGACAAGATGGACGCGCTATGACTTCTCAAAGCAACCAGGGAGAAGCAACTGGCTATAGAAAAGGAACTGACAACCCTGCGTAGCTCGAACTCCACCACAGGGATGCCTCCTTACTCTCACCTTTCTCAGCAGAAATACTAGTTGGTGTACTCTCCCATTTTGTAATGTCGTCTGGAAGATGACAAGTTTTGGGGGGAGATGATGTAGACATGCAATAGATAATAAATAAAGTTAGATGGTCGGGTTTGGTTAAAGTATGTTTAATCAATTTCTGTTAGTAGTAATTAGTTGGAAAACGGTTGGTCTTGAATCAACCTTTGGCTCTCTATATAAGAGTCCAACATCTTATTGTAAGATCTATCTTTTTTGTGATAAATTAGAAAAGGACTGCAAGGACATAATTGATCTATCTATGTTGTGTACTTTGAGTTAACTGGTATCATATGGGTGTTGGTTATATAGTATTCCATCCATGTTCCATCGTTGTTTCACACATAGTACAGTGCTTTACAATCATGGTCAATTAGATCCTATTGGCAACTAAACAAGATGAAGAGAAGAAGAAGAGAGAAGAAGCAAGAAGACGAGAAGAGGAAAGGTTAAGAAGCCTAGAAGAGGCATTGGAAAAGAATCAAAGAAAGTTGGAGTGGATTGCATCACTCCTTGAACACGCAGAAGATGAACATGTTAAAGAGAAGAAGATAGCACATGAAAAAGAGGATGAACCTAATGGCAAAGAGGTTCTAAAAGTGGAATCAAAGGTAGAAGTTGAGGATGCTAATGGATGCAGCAGTGGATCAAGTCATGAAGGGCTTGAATGTGATGGATTGCTTCAAGTGGGGACAATACTATGTCCTTTGGTGGTGATGATAGATGGAAAACAGAAAGGTACCATGGCTAAGGAGGAAGCCACAATGGCAAGTGAGTTGTTGGTGTGCCTAGGTGAATTACATGGTGAAGATGAATAAGAGATGGCAGCGGGGGAGGAAGAACCTGATTATGGAGTCATTAGAGAGGCTAAGGAAGTAGCCATGAATGCTGAGGAAGACTTGGAATGCCAAGATTTAAGACATGCGATCAAAGGTGTAGTGGTCTTAATGGGAAGAGAGACTAAGTCTAAAAATAATGGAGTGTTGCAGATAGAAGCAATGGTCTCAAGGCATGGGACTAAGGATAGAATGTAGATGGTGATCAGCTAGTGGTCTACATTTATCCCATGGGAGGAAAACCTAGAGTTCAGATGAACGAGCACATTATAGAGCAGTATTAAGCAAGGATGCCATGGATCATCACTGATGATCTTTTCAAACCAAGAGTAAAGATAAAGTTGTTTTGTTTTCTAACATTGTTTGTTTGCAGGTTTCCAACATCATTGGGTGATTCAAGTATTTTTAGCCTTGTTTCAATGATTTGAACAAATGGATTTCTAATTTTTGGGGTCCCATTTGGAGGGTGGTGTTCAAATTTAGCCAAGGGCTCGAGGATTTTTTTTGGTGATTTATGATAATGAATAAAACAAAAGCAAGGTGTTGTGCAAGTATTAATGGAGATAGGAGGACAAACACGTGTTGATGCTAAAGGCTTGGTATCCAGCTTTCAACCCAACTATGGAGTCTTTTGATAAGGTTCCCTTATGGGCTAGACTCCCTAATCTCCCTTTGCAATATTGGTGTGATTCTTGTTTTGTGTCTATTGAGGACACTTTGGGTAGGTTCCTGTGTGTGGATGAGGGTTCTATTAATTTCTTACACACTACCTATGCTCCCTTTCTAGTAGAGATGGTTATGAAGAATACACGTCCAACAAACTTATGTTTGAAATCTACATATAGTAGTTTGCTACAACTAGAGGATTAGAAAGGAATCCTCTTTAGATGTAGTATTATTTCCAAATAGGCCACTTGGCTATGCACTATGCTAAAAATTATAATTAAAGGCTAGCTACCTGGTGGAAGAAGGAAAACCTTTAGTACTATACGATAGAAAAGTAGATGTTGCAAAAGATTTGGAAAAGGGTAAGAGACAAAATAAGAGTCAACAGAGAAAGGATCCTAATGTCATTATTGCCTCGATTTGAACGATGACAAAATCATCTGAGTGCTCCTCCAAGAAGGAATTTGTTCTTGTACAAGGTTGTATACTGAGTTTGAATGTTGAGGAAAGATCCTGTTCAACTTTAAAAACTTTAAAAGGTTTAGAAGAAACAGGAATGCTAGTGCTGACTCTAGTTGCAGCCACAATAGTGATGGTAAGGAGGTGGCTGGATGTCCACACCTCTCGAGGGGTGGGGTAAAGTTTTTTTTTGACAGTTCAGTGGAGTGGCAAAACCAGGCAACAAAAATGGATGAGGGATAGCAAGTTATCAAAGGGAACAAAAGTAAGAAGGCAAAAAAAGTAGGGTCCTTTAATATGATCCTTCAATCATAGACTAAAGGGGGAGCTAGGGTCCTTCAATATTAATGGTGACTTGTCAATGGATATTCATATCTAGAGGCCTCGACTATTTGTGGAGGCGGTCTCCTCTGTGGCTACCCCTATTTCGGGCCAAGATCTGCAAGGTGGGGGGAGGGTTTGTTTTGGTAGACTGATTTGCCTCAAGAAGTTCAAAATATTTTGAATGAATATATAGACATGGTACTGGATGATTTACCTCCATTTAGAAGTATCAACCATCATATAGAATTGATTCTAGGAGAATATTCCAAATAAGGAAGTTTATAGGATGACTTCAAAGGAGAAAGAAAAAATAAGAAGTGGGTGCAAGAATTGAAGGAGAAAGAACTAAAAAGGGAAAATTCACATCTTTGTATTGTTCCAGGAGTTTGGAGTCCTAAGAAGGATGGAGGTTGGAGAATGTGGGTTGGAGAATGTGCACAGATTCAAGATCAATCAACAAAATTATTATCAAGTATAGATTTTCCTTTGCCTAGAATTAATTATTTGTTGGATTGTTTGAGTGGAGCCAAATATTTTTCTAACATAGACTTGAAAAGTAGCTATCATCGTATTAGAATTTGAGAGGGTGATGAGTGGAAAACAACATTTAAGACAAATGGTGGGCTCTATAAATGGCTAGTTATGTCATTTGGCTTAAACAACACTCCAACACTTTCATGAGACTTTAGAATGAGGTGCTTAAAGCCTTATAACTTTGTCATAGTATATTTGAATGACATCTTGGTATATAGTCATTCAAAGGAAGAGCATTTTAGGCATTTAAGGATCGTATTACACAAGTTGCATGAAGAGAAGCTACTAATCAATCTTAAGAAGTGTACTTTCTCGAAGACAATTAATCTACTTGGGATTTGTGATCTCACAAGGACGATTGAATATGGACAAGGAGAAGATAAAGGAAATCATCAAATGAACTACTCCTAAGAGTATCTTTGAGGTAAGAAGCTTTCATGGTTTGGCTAGCTTTTATAGAAAATTCATAAGTTGTTTTACTGGAATTTGTGCTCCAATAAAGGATACAATTAGTGGAGATAAGAAATCATTTCATTGGATTAAGACTATTGATAAAAGTTTTCAAATGCTTATAAAGAAAATAACAGAGAAACCAATCTTGTCTTTACCTGATTTTACAAAGCTTTTTCATGTTGAATGTGATGCTAGTGGGTTTACTATAGGTGATGTTTTGAGTCAAAATGGAAAGCCTATTGCTTGCTTCAGTGAAAATCCTAATGATGCAAAGAAGATATATTTAGCGTATGATCAAGATTTTTATGCCATCATACAAGCTTTGAAGAAATGAAGTCATTATCTCATGCCTAAGGAGTTAATATTTTTCACTAGTAATCATGCTTTACAATCTATAAGTAGTCAACATAAGTTGAACCAAAGACGTGTCAAATGGATTGAATTTTTACAAAGTTTACTTTTGTTATCAAGCATAAGAATGGTCAATCTAACAAAATTGCAAATGCTTTGAGTAGGAGTTTGATGATGCTAGAATCTCAAGTGGGCATATTGAGATTTGATGACTTGAAGGAAATGTACAAGGAAGATGTAGACTTCAAGGCAGTCTATGAGGCATGTACAAATCCTCTTAAAAAGTATAGTGTTTACCACTTCGGGTAAAGTGAGTTAATACATAATACAGATAACCAGAAATGTAAGACAATGCAATATTAGAGAACTGTCAACCTTTTCATTAATGCCAAAAACATTTACATATAATAGTCAGACTCCATAAGACACTATTTCCCCATATACATCATGCCCTACTCGATCAGAGAGAGTACATATATAAACTTGAGGGGGTGCAAGGTGAACCGTCGCAACCCATAACTGCCTACCCGTCGATTACACTAACAACATAACGACACCTAACCACATTATCATTATTTCCCAACAACATCATTCCCCCCAAAAAATAAGTCATCTCCGACAAGGTACAACAAAATGGAATGATGCCAACCCAACAACTATACAAGACAAAAAGAAATCAAGAGCGAGAAGGCTAAGAATGTGTCCCTGAGGATGTAGGCTTGAGTGGTGGTGTGACAGCTGCTAGGCGAGCCCGCAACTCATACACCTTTTGTGTTTGCAGAAGCAAGTCTCAATCAACTACCATCTTACGCTCTATGGTGTTCTTTGCCATCATTACTTAGTCTAAGAGCTTTGTCTCCTTTGCATCCACAGTCTCCATAAAATTGGCTAGTCTAGGCTCCAGCATAGCCTTCTCTGTATGAGCCTCCACCAACTAAGCTACCAATGCTTCTTTCTTGGCCTTCCTTACCTCCAGTATGGTCATCCTCTCTACTTCCCATGCCTCCTATTCACGAACCATCTCCACTCTGTGGTGAGCCAACTCTCCTTGTACCGCCTGCAACTGAGTAGCCAACTCCACCTAGGAGGCCTCATGTGTAGAAGAAATGTGCTCTATCCGCCGAAGAGTATAATAACCTTCTTTGAAGGCCTGCTCAATTTCCCAGATCAAGGCATCCACCCAACTCTCTCCCACTCTCTCCCGGAGAGCCCAATCCTCCAACATAGTTAGGGACTCTGTAGTCGGCCATCCCTGAGACTCATAACATGCTATGAATGCCTGGGCACATCTGCCACGGACAAACACCAACAACCTCTCGAGCTCCTGGGACACACCCTACTGAGTATGTGACTGAGTGGAGGCCACAACCCACTTGGCTTTGGTGACAAACTCCTGTAGATACTGCTCCAAGCCACTACCACCAATCTCCCTCAGAGGCTCCCGTATGTGGTCATGCTCAAAAGTCTCTATGAACTGTCCCACGAGTGAGGTGTCTCTCCCCGGTGAGTGCTCCTACTCCAACTCTATCTCAGGCAAAGTCTCTCTCTCTGGTGAGTGATCCTACTCCAATGGTACCTCCCTGACAGGTGATTTTCCCTCCTCGAGATCCACTAGTAATGCTCATCATGGAGAAGTAAGGGTCATCTCAACCGGTGGTATTATTGTCATATGATACTCGCTAAGCCAAGAGTTCACTATCATTGCCTCCTCCTTCATCATAGCACTACTCCCCCCTATTAGTGTCCTTCCTGGCAATTCACCAGGCAGCTCTACTCTCTCATACTTTGTTCTGACTATCTTTGTCTCCATTTGTGGCTCTATCTCCACACTCTGCAACTCTCTGCCAAGCAACTGCGTGCCCATGGACTTTGCTCCAGTCTCCACTACCTCTGCTGCTGCTAGAGGTCCCTCGACCAACCCCACTGAAGGTGGTGCAACTCCCTCCACTATTATTGGTATCATTTGCACAGGTGTCCTCATCTGGCCAAATGCAGGGATGGTCGCTGTGGTCCCAAAACCCACTGTAGCCGGTGGAGTAAAATGTGTTGTCATCGATAAGAGAGATGGAGAAAATAGAACTAGTGTAGTCATTGTTGGCTCCATGACTGCAAAATCTATGACATCATTCTTCACTGCCTGACTGCCACCATCCCTAGAGGCATCTAAAGTCTCAGAGGTAGCCTCTCTACCAATATCTACATCCTTAGACTCATAATCCAAAACTACCTGGTGCCTCCTCTTCTGTCATGTTGGTGCAGTCCCTATATACAAATGCCTCCAACACAGTATGGCCGGCTTGCCAAGTGCCAAGGTACCCTTTGGCTTCACCTTCAGCTCTCCCTATGAAATCTATCCTCGCATGGCCTCCAGAACAATCCAATAGCATAATGCAGCATGTAGAATATCCTATGTTGTAAGGACATAAACTCAAACATGCGCTCTGCCAAGAGTGATTCCCAATCGTATACATGGTCGTGCTTGAGACCATTCATCAGGAGGATCCATGGAAGGGCTATGTTTGTGGCGTGGCTAAACCCTATTAGCCAACTCTTCACCACGTCCATGATGCATCTCCATGACCCTTCTGTAATGAAAGACTTCTTCATTCCTCGACCCTTGGAAGCTTTTGCCACCGAATCCATCTTTTTAGGTGTGAGAGTTTGTGACACTATTTTGATGCAATATTCTTTCTCATCCCTCATCATATTCTTTTCTTTTAGATCAAAATTTTTTCCATTTCTGCCAAGTATGCCAAATACTCTCATGAATTATGTGGTCATGAAGGAAACCTTCAAATCATGCGCTAAATACTCAAACGTGCTTGAGCATGAGAACCTATCAAATATCTTGATCATTACCCACAGAGGACCCTCATAGTTGTGCATGCAAAATACTGGCATCATGATGGCCCACTGCACTTCCACTTTCCTCAGGTTTGCTTTATCAATTCTATGTCGGGAGTATCTTGCCACCATTTTTGACACTCTAATCCATTCAGCCCTTTGAACACCATAGTCTGAGGTGTGACCGCATCTTTTTGGGCAGCCATTTGTACCTTCGGCCTTAGCTTTTTCTTTTTTCCAGAATCTGTGTCTAGCCTCGCTGCAATCTTCATGCCAGAAGGTAGCATTCTCGTATCCCTATTCATTCTGAAAGAACTACTCGAGGCCGCCTGTAACTTTTTCCTCCAATTCCTTGGCCCTGCTGAATCCATCAATAACTATCTCATACTGTGTCTTTTTGTACACAATCAAATTAGTTATTAAAATCAGTGATGAGTCCTTTTGCCAGATGCTCCAACCATACAGATTTCTCCATGGCTTTCTGTATGTGTCACGGCCTGTATTCGGCTTCCTCTGTATGGTGATATCTTATTCCAATGTAGCTATGTGGCACCATATGACACACGCATCCGCACTCCTCTTATGGCCACCAAATTGTCTATAAGAATCAAAATATGTATCCTCCCATTTGCCTTCACCTATACTTAGAGGCATTTATATTCTTTGCTTCAAGTCTTTATTTGTTTTATGCCTGCACAAGCCTACGATTTTATTACCACAGGTGGACACCGTGGTGTGACCACCACACGGTGGTCCCACTGTTCGGTGTTACCATAGTTTGGTGGTTCCATCGATGGTGTTACCACCGTTCGGTGGTCTCACTATACGACATGTTCTCTTTTCGATTTTTTTTTGTTAATTTTCAAAGTGCGGCGCCTTCTGGCTCGGGTTTCCCTACCTGTTGCTTAATTATTTCTTGGTAGGGCTTCATCTTGGACCCATTCACCACATATGAGATCTCCTGTCCATGCGGAGTCCACAATTTGATAGCTCCATTCTCGCCAACCTCCCAGACCTGATATGGACCCAACTTCTTTACTTTGAAGTTTCTTGGCTAGATCTCATTCTTCCCATTGTAAATTTAATATTGATTTCCCTGGTGTGAACCGAACCTGTCTGAGATGCTTATTATCCCATGCCTTCCGTCGATGTTGCGCCACCTCTATCGCCCATTGTGCCATCATCCTACGCTCATCCAACTTGTTCAAGTTATACAACCTTTTATGCAGACTCTCCATGTTGCCTAATCTAATTTTGATAACTATTCTCAGACTTGGAACCATGAACACGGTAGGAACAATAGCTTCCTGTCCAAATAACAATTGGAACGGTGTTTGTCCAGTTGTTACTTTGTATGTTGTGCGGTATTCCTAGAGTACCGATGGTAATTTCTCCTCCCAGTCTGCTTTCTCTACTCTGCAAGACTTGTATATCACCGCCACCAAGATTTTGTTCGTACCTTCCTCTTGGCCATTGGCTTGGGGGTAATATAGGCTTGATAACGAGTGAAAAATCTTAAACTCTTTTGTAAGGATCAGGATAACATGGTTCATGAAGTGACCTCCTCTGTCACTGGTCAACTAGATGGGGATGTTGTACCTTGTAATGATTTGCTCATTTATGAAGTTTGTCGTACTCATTGTTGAGTTGTCCAGTAAAGCCCATGCCTCCACCCACTTTGTGAGGTATTCTATCACCACCATGATATATCGACACCTTTTGGCCATTAGCTCAGGGGTAATATAGGCTTGATAACGAGTGAAAAATCTTGAACTCTTTTGTAAGGATCAAGATAACATGGTTCATGAATTGACCTCCTCTGTCACTGGTCAACTGGA
>MU223519.1:1986760-2002240 GCA_018584345.1 Thuja plicata | reverse complement strand
GTATGTATATTCATTTATTAATACCCCAAACTATGTGGAAACACCTCCTCATCCCATTGCATCTATAAAGATGGCTTTGGAGGAGCTAAGGCTTCATACAATAGTAAATTAGTGGACAAAAGTGACACATACAATATACTCTACCCATGAAGAAAAAAATGCTACATTTGATGAAGTAATAATTACATGATATTTTCCTTTAGGTATGAATCTAATCTTAATGGATAATATTTTGGAATCTCCATCTATCAAGAAAGATTCCCCTTAGATTTACTAAAAATATAATATATTTTCATTATACACTTCCTTCAAGAAACACATGGGAATATAATGAATTCCTCAAGCCCTTTCCAAAAAAATTATTTTAAAATTCTATTATGCTAGATATTGTATGAATGTTACATAGTTCCTTTTTAATCCTTCTATTCTTATCATTCATGTGTATAGCTACTTAAACAAACATATTTACAAATACATGTCCACATACCTAATTACATGTAATTAACATAAAATTTAACTTATTATTAAATAGGGTGGCTCACAAGAGGGTACATGTCGCATACAACTATTTGAAGAGTACATGATTATACCTAGAAGAAGAGTGAACCAGTGAAATACTTTACTTTATGTTTTGAAAACATAAACAACATCAATAGCAACCACACAAGACTTAACAATTGTGCAACATGAGAGGAACACAAGGAGAACACACAATTCAGGTGGAAACCATTATGGGGGAAAACCACAACTAAATATTGTTTATATATAAATCTCTCTTAAATTTTTGTAGGAACCAACTGCAGGAGACCCTAATCCCCTCTTATATGATTTGTAGGCACCAATCCCCATCGTTGAGCACCAACTCAGAAAGAGACACCAATCTCATATTGTGCGAAGCACTAACTTCCAAATGTGTAAGTTCCACCTTCAAGATGTTGTTTCTTTAATGGATGATGTACGTTTTATTTCTCTTCATAGACTCTTCTTGCTCTTTGAATTCTGCTCACAATTTTGGTACAATTTCTATAGATAATTTTCATTCAGATCTACTTATAATTCTGAATCAAATCTACTTATAATTCTAATTCAGACATGGTTATAATTCTGATTCAAAATCACTCTAATATGGTTTGTAAGTCCGTTAAAAAATGCTTCATAAACCTGCTAAAAAATACTTCATAATTATGCCTCACATATGCTCATAAGTCATCTTATAAATCTACTCATAAACTCTTCACAAAATTTTCTTTTAATCACTTTTAAAATCTATTATAGAATTTCCTTGTAGATATGCTCCAATATGCCT
Source organism: Thuja plicata (assembly GCA_018584345.1). Classification (NCBI taxonomy): domain Eukaryota; kingdom Viridiplantae; phylum Streptophyta; class Pinopsida; order Cupressales; family Cupressaceae; genus Thuja; species Thuja plicata. The sequence goes on along the minus strand of MU223519.1, from coordinate 2,000,934 downwards.
AAAGGTCTACTATAATACATTCCAAAGATCTATTCTAATATGCTTAAAGGATATGCTTATAAATTACCTTTAGATCTACTCATTAACCTTTTTTGTATGTACTCTTAAATATTGATATATATGCTCTTAACTCTACTATGAATAGGAAAGATATTCATTAGTTGCTTGAAAATTAAACCTCAAGCCTTCTTCTTTATATACCTTGCAAAATGTCCCTTCAACCAAGAGATGCAACCTTCCAACTAGGTTTATCTAAACAACATATAAATTTTTTAATTATATAATCTTGCTTGCACATGATGAATGCTCATCCCAAGGAAGTCGTTCTAAATAAATTAATATGTATTTTCCTTAAAGAAATCCATAAAGGAAGGGTGCCAAAATAAGAGGGGTTGACTTCTTTATTCGATCATTTTTTTGATATATAAGTCTCCATAAATTGGGACAACACCCTGAGGGGGGGCATCCCATTGTTCTTATAAATATTTTGTGTCCTTGCATGATGATGTCTTTATCATAGTGTCATAGATTCCTCCATCACTTTCGCCATGACTTACTTTTGACATCAATGGAAATATCATCCACATGCCTTTGACAATGGTGACAATTAATCTTCTTACCTTTGACATTAGCAATAATATGTCCAACACTATTTAGTTTGAACGATATATAAAAATACTATTTAGATCAAAATACGTAACATATCCACTTGACCCAAAGGGAACCAAAAGATAATCTTGACCATACAATTATGAAGTTTTCCTATAGCCTCTACCATACAAATTAACAAACTTTACATCCTAGTACTAATCTACCAATTTCCCTTTACATAAAATCATAATACCACATGAGTAGTAACATGAATGATGAATATAGTATTAGCATATTAATCATTTTCTACCATTCTATACTTGTATTATATTATACACACAATCATAGTCTTCTCAACTACATCAACATTAATGTCTCAATGACTATTCAATAGTGTATATGGCACATCTATTTTCATGCCCACTAACCTCACTTTGCTCAAATTTATTGGTTCTAGCAAGCTCCGTCAACTTATATAATAACCAGTGACTAGTGCATATGATATATCTACCTTAGTTCCGAACAACATTGGCCTCACTTTGATCAATATTGTTGGTGTTAGCAAGCCCCATCAACTTGTATGATCATGAATAATTAATTGATGGTCAATACACTCTAAGGCTCCCTTTATCAAGAAAAGGTGAGAAGTCTTTTCTATAAAAAGAAAATCATCTCTGTGTGTGTGGAAACATAGAAGTTGTTGAACCGAAATGTGTCCTTATTATGATGCTTATCACTCCAAAAATACCCTTATAACCCCAAACATAAACCCATGATTTCAAAAACACCACCATGCAAACAAAACTTAAACATTTATTGGTTTTCATCTTAGGACCTATAAGTAGGTAAATGCATTTAAAATCCTATTTTACTACTACACTTAACACATTCTTTCTCGAAACAATAGATAATTGTGACTTAAATTCTTGTTTGCCATAATTTATCATTCAAGAAAAATAATAAAAGGAGTTTTGAACTTGAGACCTTTGCAAGCATAGTTCATTTGATAACTTTGAAAATTAACTATTTTACTACTCAATTGCAATTATTTTCCTAACATTCTATCTAAGTAAGAGTTGTTTTGACTTTTCAAAAATGGAAAAGAGATATTTCTAGTATATAATCAAATACATATTGGCCAAAAAAATTATTAGACCTTGTTAACTCCCTTGTTGTATACTTCATGAGACCCACAATAATGTAATTTTTAAATTTTAAAAAAAACTCAAATATAAGGTGTCTGAAAATATTAAAGTTTAATAACATTCAAATAACTCCCACTGTTTTTAATACCTTTGTTAGATTTAAAAAAATCACTAAGAATTATAGTTGTAGAGTCTACTCCAACTTGCAATCAACAACTCTTTTTATAAAATAACAAATATTTGATATAAATTTACACAAAATTACTAATAGAAAGCAATACCTTACAATTGTTTTCAAGAGAGTTCCTTTCAAATTGGAAGGACATTTAATAATATGAAACGAAAAACAATTGGAAGCACATGAGATTTATAAATAAAATAAAAATATTCTACTACAATGATGACCCAGAATTCTCCTCATAGTGGTGTAGTGGTTGTGGTAGAAGAGTTGACTTTAGATGTAAAAAAAAAGGCTATATTTAGGTAACCTTTATCCTAGGAAATCAACTAGGAAAAAAACACAAAGAAAATATTATGGCAAATAACAAACTTTAGGCCAATAAGGAAAGACCAAACTACTCAACTTGATAGAATTTCAATTTAAACTTTAAAATAGAAACCAACAAGTTTGCTAAAACTATTTGATGACTAATTATAAACCTAAAAGAAACCATTGTAGGCTCAACTTGTTCTATTGAATAGTTAAACATGTTAGGGTTATAACTTAAAATCCTACACAAAATCATCTCTTTGAATTTTATTTGAGGTGAATCAAATAAATTTTATTACTACTTAATTCTTAATGGTTCAAATTTTACCTAAATTAATCCAAAATATAATAAGGTAATATTGACCCAATGATTGAATCGATAATACTTTTAGGGTAAGGATTTCAAGTGATGCAATACCAACATTCTTGCATATGATCCAAAGAACACAAGAGACTCAAGTAAAACAAAATCAATGTTGATAATAATCTTATTGGAGCTATCACACTTGTATTTTTTAATAACATCTCTCTAGATGAAGATAGAGGGTTTGTCCTTCCCTTTGCATGTGCTTATATCCCTAGTTAACATATATATTTAATCAAGTGGCTTTCATTTTCCTAAAACTCATAAAGATTAAGGATGGGCATCTAGTTATTAGGGCTTCCTTTCTCAAAGATTAAAAGATTTATTCCACATTTCAATCAAATATCCTTTTTTTTGCATAGCATTACAAGGGCTTTACATGAGTTTAAAAGAGAGTCATAAATTTGTGTGTGAAAAAACTGGAAGAAATGTAGTATCTATAATTCTGCATAATATGCTTCCACAATTGTTGTATGACATTAATTTAAGAGATTTAAATAAAAATAATTAATTCATTTATTATTGTAAGTAAATAAAATGATAATAAATTGTGCTTTTATTATCAACATGGTTTGCACCCTACCTAAGCTATTAACTTAGCTACTTGCTGACACATGAAAACACCTCCTTGTTTTAGGTGATCTATTGTGGAGATGGGCCTCTACAAAGGGTTGGTTCCCTTTGAGTTGACCTAAAACTCCTTTACTTGTTGGGAAAAGGGAAGAGAGAACATAAAATGAAACCTATACTCCTATGTTAATGCGCCAAACTAGTTTTCAAAAATATACTTGTTTTTTGACACACAATGGTTTTAAGAATTCAATTGTCAAATCACACAAATTGTATCTTTTTCCATGTTTATGCATCAATAATTTATGATAAGGTTGAATGCCTGTATAGATTTAAAAGAAAAATGAGAATTTCACAACTACAAGCTAATTACATTCATTACACAATTCATAACCCACAATGATCATGTTTTTTTCCTGCTTAAAGGTGTTGAAATGAGATATGCATTAGAGGATTGAAACAAAATCATGCATGCACACCCACACACGCACGCACGCAGGCATGCACGTGCACGTACACACACACACACATGCACGTGTGCGCGCACGCACGCACACACACACACACACACACACACACACACACACACATCATGAAATTACATTCCAGATAATAGCCTATGATAAGGTTAAAAAAACTAAATTTTATTAAGAAATGTTTCTTAAAACAACTATACAAATCTAAAAATGAGTATCTTTGCATAATCAATCCAAAAGAGCCTTGATTCAAGATACAATATATGCATATGATAGCAATAAATAAATACAAAATGTTGCCTAAGGCTTTCTTTATAGCTTTGCAAAAACTCTCTACAATAAAGGAATATGTGTTGAAGAAGGAAATAAAAGGTATTACTTTTCTTGATAAGTAGAAGATATTTTCCACAACAAGTCAAATTATGATATTGCTATCAAGATTCAACTGTGTATTTTTTTGAGTCAAATTCATTGACCCATGTTTCATGAGTAGTGGTTCACAAGAACCAATCTCCCATGAGAATTAATGGAACACTTAGCACTCATTGCATCTAGGTGATACTCATAGAGGTGAAGCACCAACACTTCCTGGGAGGTCACCCATCCCATTACTAATCCAATTCAAGAACACTTAACCACAGATTTTCCTCCAAGGTTATTACAACCTCATCTTCAAAATCTCCATCAAGTGTTTTTCCTTATGAACCATTCATTACACAACCCCTTAAGCTCATCAATTGATAAGTAGGAGATGTTTCCACAACAAGTCAAATTATGATATTTCTATCAGGATTCAACTATGTAGTTTTTTAGTCAAACTCATTGACCCATGTTTCATGAGTAGTGGTTCATAAGAACCCATATCTGATGAGAATTATTGAAACACTTATCACTCATTTTATCTAGGTGATTCTCACAAATTTGAAGCACTAATACTTCCTAGGAGGTCACTCATCTGAGTACTACTCCAACTCAAGCATGCTTGTGCTTAACCACGAAGTTTCTTCCAAGGTTAAAAACAATTTTCTTGAGACCCCATTTGAAAACCTTCAACAAGTTGTTTTCCTTATGAACCATTCATTATAAATCCCCTTAAGCTCATCAATTGATAAATAGGAGATATTTTCCACAACAAGTCAAATTGCGATATTACTATCAGGATTCAACTGTGTAGTTTTTTGAGTCAAACTCATTAACTCATGTTTTATTAGTAGTTTTTCACAAGAACCCATATCTCATGAGAATGAATGGAACACTTATCACTCATTTCATCTAGGTTATTCTCATGGAGATGAAGCACCATGACTTCCCAGGAAGTCACTCATCTCAGTACTAATCCAACTCAAGTGTGCTTAACTACAAGTTTTCATCGAAGGTTAAACCCACTTTTCTTGCAACCCCATTTGCGAAACCTTCATAAAGTGTTGTGACTTATGAACCATTCATTAGAAATCCCCTTAATCTCATCAATTTATAAGTAGGATATATTTTCCACAACAATTCTAATTGTGATATTTCTATTAGGATTCAACTATGTAGTTTTTTGAGTCAAACACATTGACCCATGTTTCATGAGTAGTGGTTCACAAGAACCCATATCTCATGATAATGAATATAACACTTAGCACTCATTTCATGTAGGTGATTCTCACATAGGTGAATCACCGAGACTTCTCGAGAGGTCATCCATCCTAGTACTATAGCTCAACCACACTTAACAACATGGTTTACTCCAAGGTTAAACCCACTTTTATTGCAAACTCATTTGCAAAACCTTCAGAAAGGGTTGTATCTTATGAACCATTCATTAAAAATCCACTTAAGCTCATGAATTGATAAGTATGAGATATTCTTGACAACAAGTCAAATTTTGATATTTCTATTAGGATTCAACTATGTAGTTTTTTTAGTCAAACTCATTGACCCATGTTTCATTAGTAGTGGTTCACAATAACCCATCTCTCATGAGAATGAATAGATCACTTAACACTCATATCATCTAGGTGATGTTCATAGAGGTGAAACATCAGGAATTCCCAGGAGGTCACCTATCACAATACTACTCCAGTTCAAGCATCTTTAACCACAAATTTTACTCCAAGGTTAAATCCATTTTGATTGTAACCTCATTTGAAAAACCTTCAGCAAGTGTTGTGCCTTATGAACCAATCATTAGAAGGCCCCTTAAGCTCATCAATTGATAAGTAGGATGTATTTTCCACATTAATTCAAATTGTGATATTGCTATCAATATTCAATTCTGTAGTTATTTGAGTTAAACTCGTTGAACCATTTTTCATGAGTAGTCGTTCACAAGAACCCATCTCTCATGGGAATGAATGGAACACTTAGCACTCATTGTATCTAGGTGATGCTCATAGAGGTGAAACACCAAGACTTCCCAGGAGGTCACCCATCCTAGTACTACTCCAACTCAAGCGTTCTTAACCATGAAGTTTTCTCCAGGCTTAAACCCACTTTTCTTGCAACCCATTTTGCAAAAACTTTTGCAAGTGTTGTGCCTTATGAACCTATTATCGCAAGGCTTGCACCCTACTAAGCTCACAAATAAATTGACTTGTGACACATGGGAACACCTCCAAGTTGTGGGTAACCTGTAATGGAGATGGACCTTCAGATAAGTTTAAATTCCTCTTGGTGCTCACCTAAACTATTACTTGTTGGGAAAAGGGAAGATAAATTCTTTGAATGAAACCTATAACTACAAAGGCGTGATGCACCAATGATTATTTAAGACCTTTAATATTGGTTTTTTTGAACACATAATATAATCAGTAACAGAACCACGTCACACACAACTCAATATATCATATGGCTTTTCAACAATATTTCATAACTAGGCTCATTATGTTAAGGACATCGTTTAGAAGGAAGTGGAAATACTAACACAAATTAAAATTTATCCTTAAATGATTTTAAACACAAGTTATAACATGCAATAGCACATATTTTTTGAATAAAGGCAAAGAAATAGTATAAAAATCAAAGGGAAGATAAGTCTACTATAAGATTTCATCAAATATCTTGTTTCACACAATAAACAACAATGTGAAAAGGTTAAATAACTTCTTTTATTGATAAAGGTGCTTTCTAAGAGCCGCAATACAAGTCTCTTTCAAGTACTCTAAAGTTACAATACTATTTTTTTCCTTAAAAGAACTCAACATGTTATAATACATGACAAAGAAAAAAATAATAACTAACTCCAAAAATAGAGCCTAATAGTTGCTTTATATAACACAAGTGATTACAAGCTTGCAACAATTTTCATAAAGAGAAGAAAAAGTCTTCAACATATTTTGGGTCGGATCTAACTAAAAATGGTCATTAAAGACCCTTAAAAGTGCTCCAAAAAGGTTGTTGAATAGAGAAATGCCTTCAACATTGAACCCTCTATTGATGAGGTGCCTAAACCTACTCCTAAATGCTTGTTGTTGCCTTGAAAAAGATCAAAAATATCCCTTAAATCCTCTCAAAAAATTGAAATTGGGTCAAAAATGTCTCCTCCATCTACTCAAATACTTGAAAAGGTCACCAATGTTTTCCTAGACACTCTTCACATGTCTCTAGATTTTTCAACTGCCTCTCCAAGCTTATAGGGCATGTGTTTCTCATCACTTTGAAGGTTGAAAAGGTCTCTTGGGCAGATGGATACATAAATGGTGACTAAATCCCTCCATAACTGCTAAAAAATGTGTTAAAGCTCCAAACTACTACCCACATGTATGCAAATCTTTTGGGTATCCTTTCCACATGTTTTAATGGCTCTAACATTCCTAAATATGTCATTTTTCTTTTTCCCTTCAAACTGAATCTATTATTTGTACCTTTCTCTTTTCCCTTGTTATTTCATGATGACATGCCTCTTGACAACTCCTTTATAATGGTTATATATATAATCCATGTGTGGAATGATATTATTTGAGAACCTACTCCCTTTGATAGCTATGTAAGGATTTCTCTTGGTTCATGTTCATTAAACATTCAAAACTCCATCTATTCTATGAGCTATGTCTTTTGTTATGTATTATATTGATTATGATAAGTATTTTCTCTTTATGAGTGTGGTGCTTCCTATCTCACATGGATGAAACCCTCATTGAAAAACCTTCTTCCTCTTCTAATGCATCTTACAATCATCTCTCTTCTACTTCTCTCATGTATCTCTTTCATTACAATGACAATAGCTTTATAATAGTGAGACCCTTGTGACAACTTTGACTACTCTCAAAACATTGGGCTGCCCTTTTGATGTCATTACACTATCTTTCTAATGCATATTTACCCACCTTTATGATTATGAAAACCTTTTGTTCTTCCAGGGTTTTCCTTTTGATATGAAATCTGACACTATGTGTAGATCCAATCCTATTCCAAACTTGAATTAATGAGGGGTTAGTAGCATCGATTTGCAATGGGGGTAAGCAATCATAAATACTAAGAACAAATCCACGGACAATAAAATAACAAGAAATCAAGGAGGAATACAAAAAAATGCAAACCAACAAAGCTCAAGGCTTCAATTGCGTATCTCTACTCCTAAAATGCTAGTGTGTATGGTGCTCAATATTGGTATCAACAATGTCTATGACTTGGGAGTGTTGAAAAAATGATTATCAATTATGATCACAAGAATGCTTTGAATGCTTCTAGCAAGAATCCTGCAGAGTAAGGGCACACAAAATCTTGAAATCCTGGATCCTTCAAATGGTTGTGAAGGGTTGATTATATAGAATATGGAAAATGATTTAAATGGTTGAGATCAATCCCAGAGATTAGAGGATGAATAGTTGAGATCAAAGGGAACTGAAGAAGCCATCAGTAAACTCCACCTCTTCAACTTGGAGAGAGGAAATAAAGTTTAAGTAATTTGGAGTTACCTTTTTGAACTAAAGAGGTAATTTGGAGTTACTTTTTTGAACTGAAGAGGTAGGTGGAGGAATTTATGCAATCAAAGATCTGAACAAGAGTTCTCTTTTTTGAACTAAAGAAAGGATTTAATTGAATATTTAATTCATTTTTATAATTAAAGTATTAAACATGTGAGATAATTGAATTCTTTTTTATTTGGAATTGAATCATGGAATGAAATTAAATTAATTTAATTAGAAGAATTAATTAATAAGTTTAATATTTGATTTTAAACTATAGGAAATTGAATTTAATTAATTAATGAAGATTAATCAATTAAGGTTAATTAATTAAATAAAATTAATTATTTAATTAATTTTGGGGATAGATTAAAATATTTGGGGAATGGATTTAGGAGAAAATAGATGATTAATTAATGATTAATAACTATTAATTAGTACATGAAAATTAGTGTTTTTAATGTAAAGTCGCAAGTCTGTCCATTTTAGGGTGTCTACATTTCCCCCTCTTTGATGCATTGTGGCTTGTCCCATTGTGTCAAAGCATCTTCTATTTTGATCCTGCCCTGGTGATAGCAGGTGTATTTATGCCCCCTCAACAAATTTGAATGAAAAGTCATGACAGGAGCATTGATTTGTTGATACTGCAAAATGGTTTTTGGGTATTTGATCATTCGTGAAAATACTTAAATATGCTCCTGATACCAGCTGTGTAACTTTTTAGGGCCCAGGATGATAAAATTGAGGTCCTTCAGGAATTAGGGTTTCCTTGGATCACTTTAAATATCCTAGAGGGCCTTTCATTTGTCACTTTGCACTCTTGGAGCTCCTGATCTTCTGGTGAGTTTTGCTTTAGTTTTTTCTACTTTTTTGAGTTGTTTTCGAGTGATGGCGGGCCTTCCAAGAGTCATGCACATGTCAAATCAAGTTTTTACCTTCCATCACCCTACTAGCGTAGGAAATCCAATGAGTAGCTTATACCATGTGCATTTATTGCTTTCATTTAATGCTTTTTATTTCAATTGATTTTATGTTGAAAAGATAAATGTGTCGCAATCGTCCGCAGTTTTGCCGCAATTACAGATTAGGTTCTGCAGTTGTAAAATTCTTGTTAGAATTGATAAGTGAGCCACAATTTCCAGTGTTTAATACCACAATTGCAATTTAAGTGCCACATTTGTCATTTGTGTGCCGCAATTTTTATAAAAGTACCGCATGTGCTTTTTAAATGCCGCAATGGCCTTGTTAGGTTGCAAATTTAGAATTTTTTGCACTTGTTTGATTCTTCCTCTATCCTGACACTAATGGGTGACTATTCTTTATTCTTTTCAGTTCACTAGGACTATTCTGCGGTACCAAGAGTTGAGACTAGCAGGTCTAGTATACCGATTCTATCTTGCTGAGGATGAGAGGGACATACTTAGGCATTATGTTTATATTGGATTTCCTATATACTCAAGATCATGACCAACAGGGGTCTGATCTTTTCTTTATTAGAGATATGTCATTTAGATATGTGCACATTTCATTTATCGACTAGAGAGTGCACCGTCACTCTAGTGGATGTGTATCGCATCTTACAAATTCCTATTCAGGGTGCTCTTGTAGAGTATGCATGTGGTCCTGGTATTGCATCTCTGTTTGAGTTGACTGGTTTTCCCCAAGATCAATTAGGTATGTCTGATCCTTATGATATTCCATGGTCTAGGTTTGGAATGGGTTTTGATAGGTTGAATACTATGTTAGGTAGCCTAATATGTGGTATTGTCTGTCCTAACTGTTGAGAAGATGGATTTTCAATTGGATTTGGTGTTTTTCTTCAGAGTATGGTTAGAGACCATACTATTTTTTCTTGGGGTCCTTGTATGTTGGCACATATGTATTACGATATGTTCTATGTGGCTTATCGAGGTGGTAAGTCACTTGGATGTGGCGCTACATTACTCCAGATCTGAGCGTAGGAGCAGATTGTTGTCTACAAGATGGTAGGAGCTCATGATCTTCCTCTGGGGAGACCTTATGTATTCATGTATGATGGATCCATTGTTCAATCACATATGGGGCATTTGATGTATTGGAGGCAGTAGTTGGACATGATGCCCTATTTCATTTGGAGACCTTACATGGATTTCCCTATTTGGCATGGAGAGGATTCCCACCTTCCTTTCTATCATCAGAGGAGATTCTTGATTTGGTGCATTCCTAATCATATTCACATGATTGACTTGCACAACACCGATACAGTGTTGTGCCAGTTTGGTGAGAGGCAGGATGTGATGGACTCTTATGCTTACTTTTCCTGACGGTCGAGGGATGTTACTCTCTGGGGTTCTTTAGTTCCTCTTGATGTTGCAAGGACTAAGCTCATGGTTATGCTTCTTGTTTCTTGGACATGGTGATCAAACATTGTGGATGCAGGTAGAAGTTTCATTTTGTCATCTTTGATGCTATACTCTCTCTATTGTAGATACTCTTGTGATTAGTCTCTTGTGAGTTATCATCCTTATAGTACTGATAGTGAACTTGTGTTTGTGTAGGCACGACTCCTCATTTTGATGCATGGTGGCTGTAGGCCTGACCTATTTCTCTGACTGGTGTTTCTCATCTTGTTGTGGGTACCATCACAAGGAGGCCTTGGTAGAGATAGAGAGGAGGGAGGGATGAAGGGAGAGATGGTAGATGGGGTGGTGGTAGGGATGGTGGATGGGGTGGTGGACAAGGTGGTGGTGGTGGTGGTAGGGGTGGTGGATAGGGTGTTGGTCAGGGAGATGGAGATGGCGACAATCCTGAGTCATATGGTGATGGTGGGAGAGTGAGGACTAGTCTACCCTATTAAGGGATTTAACCTACTACAACTATTAGGATACAATAGTAATAATGATCTGTAGAATAAAACTGCTTTCCTATCAGATCCTCTCTACTCCCTTGCTTTCTGACATACTAGTCTCTTATTCTTCAATCTCTAATTTCTGCACTTGAAAAATATGATTGCAACTCTAAATCACACGATTTAGATCTCCTTATATATTGTGTTCTTAAGTGGCTTAAGACCTAAAGACTTTCCATCAAAGTCGACACAATTTTTTTTACCAAATTCCTTGAAATCAACATCAATCATACCTCATACATTGTCCCCAAACTTAATTTACATTTTGATAAATGATAGTCAACCTCAAATCCATCGCCTTAATTGATTTATCATGAAATTCTAATAGGTGACCTAATAGGTACACCTTCTTCCACAACAATAACATAATTCACTTAAAACATCAAATTAGTTGTCGTGGTCATAACCATAAATCCCTCATACCATATGAATGTCTCCTTTAAGATCACATCATTTTATTTTCTCTGTAACTTGACCACTATCAATTTAACTATTTGAAATTGCTCTTCCTATACACCTCCTATACACCAATCAACATAGTTAAATGTTTCACCCTTGACTGATCATGTACGAACCTTACTAGTCACTCCAATCATATTAACTAAACATGTTTCCATAAATGAAAACCAATTATAGATTTCCATATGACTGATCTTCATATCTCCTCCAAAAACATCCATAATGCCAACAGTCTCCCCCTTTGGCATTGATGGAAAAAAACTCTGTATAAACTCAAAAAAAATTCATGCATGGTTCTGTAATTATTGAATGACTTACACTGTACCCATATATACTTCAAATCATACTCCCCCTTTCTCTATTCATAATCTATATCTCCCCCTTTTTCTCAACAATGACAAAGGATCACGAGTACATACCAGAATTACATTATTTCAAAGACATCCTTGAAGTTTATCTTAGTTGACTCCAATGAATTCTCCCATGACTCTTGTAACTACTTCATAGATAGAATATTCCCATGCATTACCAATGTTAACCCCTCTATATCATTCAAAGTACTAACCTAAGGTAGACTTAGTGTAGTTTCTGTTGTTAGTAATAAATGAGAGGGGGGGGGGGTGAATCAGTGGCTTCAAAAACTTATCCTTAAACTCAACCACCAATCAGTAAACCTTAGATTATTAAGTCCCTACAAGATGCATGCCATGAAATACTAATAATGATTTAATTGTCTTTCAGTTTTCCTTTTCTGACCTTATTCTCCTTGATTACCGATAAGCAGTAAAAACTATTTACCGACACTCAGTAAATAAGCAAAGTATACCGATCAATCCATAAATGCATATGTGAAATGTAAAATAGTAAAGTAATATACCATACACACATAACACATGGATTTTAATGTGGAAATCTTGTTAAGGGAAAAAACCACTGGGACCGGTACCCCAAATTTTCACTCTTCTAAAGTGAGCCCTGTTAGGAGCCAACCCTGTTAAAGGTTACAAACTCACTGTTAGGTGTGACCTTGTTAGAGGATTTTATACATAGAGGTTGTCACTTAGTATTAGGCATCTATTTTCTACCATCCTTGAATCAGCCTCCTTCTTAGACTGTCAATAGGCTTTAGGAAAATCTTGCTACCATCCTTGAATCAACCTTCTTCTTAGACTGTCAATAGGTATCTGACAAGTCCAATGCTACTTTCATGAATCAAACTTTTTGGCACTCCTTGGGATGTACCTCAATATATGGAATACTGTTAAGTCCTGCTCTGTTAAGAGACTTGATGCTTCAATGGTTAAACTAAAACACAATGATCTATTTCTAATGCAACTTGAATTGCAGATTTTCAGATCTATTTAAGTACATTACCTCTTTGATCAATGTATCAATTCAATTCTTTATGCTCCACACTTTCTTCTCTGTGATGCTGTGCTTCACTATTCGTCGGTGTCTGCAAAATTCTTTAGCTCTTCTTCAGCTTGATTGATCAGGAATGTATGAAGTTATCCTTCATCAGTTACTCTTTAGCATCCTCTTTCTATTCATCCCCTTTCATGTGATATGGAAATGAATTAAGCTTTTATCTTATATAGACATGATATTCACTATTTCTTGATTCTTGATTCTTGGCATGAAAAATAATCCAGTCAATCTGATTTAAAGCTTAACTCCTGATTTATCTCGTAGTTATCTTCTTGCCAACTGTACAAATCTTCTTTAAATCAATCACTTGACTCTGGTTGAATAAAACAATGAAAACAACTAGTTAAGTCTATCTTTAGCTCTTGCCAGCTAGATATTTTATCATTTTCTAAACTCTCTGTTCTGTTGGTAAATTCTACAGTTAGTTGTCAGTGACAACTACCAGTTCTATTGGTGCGACTCTAGTCAGCTTTGGGATCTCCATCTGTCGGGCATCATTGGATCTTGATCGTCGGGCAACTCTATTTTCATCTCATCGGGAATCATGTGATTTTTCTTCATCAGGAAACACTGCCTTCTGTTCATCGGGTATCACTGTCTTTGGTTCTTTTCTTTTACCGATGGTGTGCACTCTGTCGATGTTATCTATCACTTTAGTGAATACTTGACTTTTATGCATTGTTGAAAGCATAATCTTTGTTCCATTGATTCTCTGAAGTCTTTGGCATTATATACATGACTGTAGAGATGATATCAAGTTGACATCAATGACAATACAAACCATTAACTGATTTAATGTCTTGCATTATCTTCAACTTAACATTATCAAACATTTAATTAGTTACATGTCATCAATCTCTCCCTTTGGCATT
>MU223519.1:1930470-1982475 GCA_018584345.1 Thuja plicata | reverse complement strand
TTAAATGCAGACTCTAAGTTTGGTAAGACACTATTGTCAAAGTTATTCATTTCAAATGAAATCAGTCTACCAATTAAACTATCAAGAGTAACTGTTTTGTTTGCTACTGCTCTCATTTCTTGAATGGAAAAAACTCTAATAGCATATACATGCAATAAGGTTCTTAAGATTTTACTTACCACTGTCTCCTCTTCAAGTGTACCTCCAACACCTCGTACAACATTAACTACTTATTTTATTCTTGTGCTATACTGTGTGATGTTTTCTCCTTCTTTCATCCTGAGATCATCAAATTTTCCTCTAAGGCTTTCTGCCTTGGGTCTCAGAACATTTATATCACCTCCATGCACAAGATTCAGTTTCTCCCACATTTTCTTTGCAGTTTTGTAATCTTTGACATCTTCAAATTTAGCATCAGAGAGTGAGGAAGAAAGCTCTATAACCATGCAATTATGCTCATGCTTCTCTCTCAATTGATCTACTGTCAATACTCCTTTAGGAAATACATATTAAATATCTAGGAATTGAGTAACATCATTACCAATACCTGATAAGTGGAGTTTTATCCTACTTTTCCATGAAGCAAAGTTGTCTTTGTTCAACTTGGGCACATCTCATCTGTTCATCTTGTGATCCTGACTTAGGTCTTCAAACCTTCCTTCTAAGCACACAAGCTCTGATACCAATTGTTAGTAATAACTAAGAGGGGGGGGGGGGGGGGGGNTGAATTAGTGGCTTCAAAAACTTATCCTTAAACCTAACCACCAATCAATAAACCTCAGATTATTAAGTCCCTACAAGATGCATGCCATGAAATACTAATAATGATTTAACTGTCTATCAGTTTTCCTTTTCTGACCTTATTCTCCTTGATTACCGATAAGTAGTAAAAACTATTTATCGACACTTAGTAAATAAGCAGAGTATACCGATCAATCCATAAATGCATATGTGAAATGTAAAATACTAAAATAATAAACCATACACACATAACACATGGATTTTAATGTGGAAACCCTGTTAAGAGAAAAAACCACTGGGACCGGTACCCCAAATTTTCACTCTTCTAAAGTGAGCCTTGTTAGGAACCAACCCTGTTAAAGGTTACAAACACACTGTTAGATGTAACCTTGTTAGAGGATTTTATACATAGAGGTTGTCACTTAGTATCGGGCATCTATTTTCTACCATCCTTGAATCAGCCTCCTTCTTAGACTGTCAATAGGCTTTAGGAAAATCTTGCTACCATCCTTAAATCAACCTTATTCTTAGACTATCAATAGGTATCTGGCAAGTCCAATACTACTTTCATGAATCAACCTTTTTGGCACTCCTTGGGATGTACCTCAATATATAGAAGATTGTTAAGTCATGCTCTGTTAAGAGACTTGATGCTTCAATGGTTAAACTGAAACACAATGACCTATTTCTAATGCAACTTAAATTGCATATTTTCAGATCTATTTAAGTACATTACCTCTCTGATCAAATTATCAATTCAATTCTTTGTGCTCCACACTTTCTGCTCTATGATGTTGTGCTTCACTGTTCGTCGGTGTCTGTAGAATTATTAGCTCTCCTTCAACTTGATTGATCAGGACTGTATGAAGTTATCCTTCATCAGTTACTCTTTAGCATCCTCTTTCTATTCATCCCATTTCATGTGATACGGAAATGAATTAAGCTTGTCTCTTATATAGACATGATATTCACCATTTTTTGATTCTTGATTCTTGGTGTGAAAAAAAATCCAACCAATCTGATTTAAAGCTTAACTCCTAATTTATCTCGTAGTTATCTTCTTGCTAACTATACAAATCTTGTTTAAATCAATCACTTGACTTTGGTCAAATAAAACAATGAAAACAACCAGTTAAGTATATGTTTAGCTCTTGGCAGCTAGATATTTTGTCATTTTCTAAACTCTCTATTCTATTGGTCAATTCTGCAATTAGTCATTGGTGACAACTGCCAGTTCTGTCAGTGTGACTCTAGTCAACTTTGGGATCTCTATTCATTGAGCATCATTGGATCTTACTCGTCGGGCAACTCTATTTTCAGCTCATCGGGCAACACTGTCTTCTACTCGTCGGGTATCATTGTGACTTTGGTTCTTTGCTTTTACCGATGGTGTATAGTTCTTCGGTGTTATCTATCACTTTAGTGAATACTTGACTTTTATGCATTTCTGAAAGCATAATCTTTGTTCCATTAATTCTCTGAAGTCTTTGGCATTATATACATGACCATACAAATGATATCAAGTTGACATCAATGACAATACAAACAATTAACTGATTTAATGTCTTGCATTATCTTTAACTTAACATTATCAAACATTCAATCAGTTACATGTCATCATCTGCATCTCTCACATTGTGTTTCATACGATCTATGGTGGGATATAAATAGGTTTGCAACTCCATAAGTGTTATAATTCTATTATCTTGCTCTGCCTAAAACTACTTCACTTTTTGTGTAATCATTTTGACCTTAGCACTATATTCTGAAGTTGAACTTGTTAGGGGATCAAACTTTTCAAAAAAAGCATTAAGCTCCTATTGAGATTCTTCTCTCTTCTTCTCTAGATATTTTGTAAAAGATGTAAACTTGGACACTTTTAAAAGTAATTGTCCTACTTCCTGTAGGATTTCCTTTATTTTGTTCACTAGAAATGCAAGTGATTCTTTGTCTACTAATATAATCTCTTTCAACTTGTCAGTTTGTTGCTTCTCATACTCTTTCATTGCCAACTTCATTGGTGCATCTCCAGGTTAGGTACTTGATCAAAAATGGCTTTGACCAAAATATACAGTTGATCAATAGGTTTGTCTTGTTTGTCATATTACACATCAGGTACTATATTACTAATGATATTCCTTTCCCCTTTTAGTACTCCGACCTTCTTCTCATTTCCCTTTGATATGTCTCTTTTTGATTTCTCTCTAAGCTTCTCAGACATCTTTATCAACTCCTTAGGACTCATTTTTGTAATATCAATAGTTGCTTGGATGTCTTCATCTTGTTGTTTTGTTTCATCTGCTTCCTTAGAACTATTAGTCTTTGTGGTTTTTCTCTTCTTCAATGTGTTAGCTTCACCGATTAGGAATAATTTCCTCTTCACTAATAATACATATTCATCACCCTTTTGTTCTTCACTCTTATGTTCTATCATTTCCTCTCTAGTCTGATCACTTGGTGCATCTACTTGAGTTTGAGTATTAATATTCTATATCTGATCAAGTATATAAGAGATAACATTATCTATGACATCTCTTATTTCTTAGGCTTTATACTCTTAACCTTTTTCCTTCTCATCTACCAATTTTTCCTTGATTCCTTTCTCAAGTTTCAATAAATTTTTCCATAAATCCAGTGTCTCATCTCTTGCCAATTGTGTTTCACCAACAAAATCCTTGTTACTATGTCCCTTATCTTGAATTCTCCTCTCATTTCTTCAACCATTACCTTCACATCCTCAGTTGTTAATTTAGGTTGCAATAGTGCAAGTTCTTTGTCCATCATTTCTCTATCAATATTCAAAGCTTCTCTCCATTTATTGTCAACTGACTTATACAGTTCCTTAGGTATTGCCTTGTATAACTCACTAGGTGCTTTGCAAAAAGTATGTAGACTCCCTACAATTGTATCTTCTATCTTCTTCTTATCTTTAGTGACACATGAATCAAAATACTTCACCAAATTTTTCATTACTCCATACACCTTAACATCCTGAACCATGCTATCCATTGTAATAGAATCATTAATTTTACAGATCTCACAGTAGGTTTTCCTACTATAGAGGACTTCTTCCCACTATCTCTTAGTTTCTTTTGTTCTTTATCAGACTTAGTTTCAACTTCCCTTTCTATAGCGTTATCCTTACTCTCCTTCTTGTTCTTAGACTATTTATAGCCAAATGTCTTTTTTTATTTCTTCTGTAGGTAAGGTGAACAGTCATAGGTGACTCTTTTAGTGGCTTAGTCATAATAGGAGTAGTAGTAGATTGAGTTTGTTTTAATATTGAACTCCTAGTGGCACTTTGAGGTGTGACTTCTCCAACTCCAACTTCAACATTCTTTTCTTCAGCAGTAGTAGATATGCTTGCCTTCTTAGTTTCCATTTTCTTCCTAATTTTAGTCATCATCTCTTGTGTTATGCCACTCATTTTGGATAGATTGTCAACATATTCCCTTATTTTTCTTTAGGTTACTATTACCTTTAGTTCACTGTGAATTTTCAATGATGAGTCCTCATATGTTCCAAATCTAGGTGGATAAGTATCAATAGGTTTTGACAAAAGTATAGAAGCATGTAAAGTAACCAAGTTACCATCTACTTCAGAGCCCATATCTAGTACCCAAGAAGTTCTAGGCTGAACTTCCCACAACATACATGTATCTGTATCTACTAGAAAACAAATATTATTCTTGTACTTTTCACCTATATTGTTTGGGATTCTCTCTCTTAAGTGCATTTTCCCTAGAAAATATTTAAATTATCCCCATATGGCAGTATTGAAATTGTCTCCTAATGTCCAGATGCATTTCTTAATTTTCATAACTACCGGTTGATCTTATAACCATTTAATATGACCTATTCTTGGAAATTGATTATGCAGATAGAAGAACATACATACCGGGATTGAACCATATTTTAATGATTGCTTATTGTCTTTCTTGATATTTTCCATGTTCATAAAGAATTAGCTCCTTAACATTGCACATAATTCATGCTTTTCATCTTCTTTCACCATTTATTATGCAACATGAATTGCTCCACCAAGTACATTGTTTAACCAACTATATTGGTATACTCTTTATCCAAACACCATCAAAGCAAATATCACTTCGTTGTCTTCAATGTCTTTGATAGTCATTGTTCAGTGATCTTATTTACATTTGGTCAAGGGTGTAACCAAATTATCAACAATAGTCCACAGAGTTGGTGCTTCACCCGTCTCACAGAATCCAGTAACATGATTAATTAATTCCTTTGTTATCTTGTGAGGTTTTTTCAACCAAATAAACTAATCATGGACTCTTCTTAGTACATACCTTATGCAATCTAGATGAAAATCATCAGGTATCTCAGCCACATATGTAAATTCCTTATGCATCAATTTCATATACTCATCCTTCAACTTTTCTCCATCGCTCAGGGTAAGGAATTAATTATAGATTTCATTGGCTCCAAGATCTTCTGGCTTATAGTGTATGAATGAATTTCATCTGTTAGCAGTACACCATAGGGTATCGATGATAGGGCACAGATAGGATAATTATCGTTAGCCTTCAATAGATGTAGCTTGAATACGGGTCTTGGCTCATCCACCACATAGATCATCATGAGAGTATCCATAAAGAAAACAATTAGCTCTTAGTAGTAACACTCCTATAGAACCTTTACTCAATAAGCAATAACCTCCAATTTTACCGATAGGTTTTCTTTGAAAACTGATACAATTCACCACTCGAAATATCAAATTAGACACAAAAAATGTGCATGATCACTTTAGAATTTTTACAAATTCTCTTTAGTAAAATTTTAAGAATGCGAAGTAATGAAAGAGTTTACTTTATCATCTATATATCATTGAGAATGTAGTCGTTATTTTTAACAATCAAATAGTGCTTTTCACCGAGCACAACTATTATAACATAACAACTGTTATATGCAAGCAAAAAACCAAATATATCACTTTACCTTCAATAACATCATTAAATCATAAATAAGCATCTCAATATGCATATAGATCTTACCACTCATTCATTGATAGGGTTAGTTTAGGATTTTCCTTTTTAGTGCTTCCCCTAAGTCATATCAAACTTAGTTTGTCGATGGACTCTCCACTTTTCTTGAACCTGTGGAGTTCTCAGTCAACTCAAAATATTTCAATTCACCTTTCTTCACCCATGTCTTCTTCATTCCACTCATGACTTCCTCAGCATCAACAATTACTCTTACCTTTATCATTTTCATCTTTGTTCACCGGTTAATCTCTAGTATTCTTTCTTTCTCTACATGATCTAGCAAGATGAACAACTTTGTTACAGACATAACAAGCCATACTTGTTTTATTCCAAGGTCTATTGTTTCTTCTAGCTAACCTTAATCTACAATTCATAGGCATATGTCCACTATTGTGGCAAATAGAATAGGCAAAATCTGACCGGTTGCCCTGATTGATAGGTCTCTATCTATTATAATCCTATAACCACTGATTGTTGATTCTTTCCCTGCACTCATTATCTTTATGTCCAAAGTTATTGTAGTAATAACAAGTTCCTTGGAATGCATTAGATCTAGTATAGTAGTTATCACCTCTACCATATGAATTATCTGATCTAGCAGAAGGACCTCTAGGTCTAACATTAGGACCAATAGGTCTAAACCAACATACATTAGCAGTATGAGCTTCCTTATGACAATTAAAACATAATAGTTTATACCTTCTCTTTCTAGTGTTTTAGTTTATCTTGGGTGTTGAATTTTCTCTTGTATTGATGTCCTTAGTGCCAGATGATTCGCCATCTTCAAAGTTTGAAAAATCTAGATCTTGTTTCTCACCATTCCTCCTCTGACAGGCAAGTTGTTCATCAAGATTAGTAGAACTCTTATTAAACTTATCCAATAGATCATTTGCATCTTTTAGCTCTTCTTTCAACTTATCATTCTCTTTCCTCAACCCCTCATTCTCTCTTAAGATGTCATTTTTTTCTCCATTTGTGTCATATAGGTACTCATTCAATACAACAACTTCTTGCTCCAATTTGAATAGTTGATCCAAATTTTCTATTAGGGTTTCATCTTTAGCATTTAGGGCATCTTCAACAATTTTCTTTGCATCCTCAATGACTCTTCTTCCTTCAATCTCTTCACACATCCTGATAGACTAAATTTCAAGCTCTCTTTTAATATATACCACTTATTCTTTAATTCCATTTTTCTTATCCATCAGCTCTGCAATTTCTTCCCCAAATTATTCAAATATACTACCTTCAGATAGTTTCTCAATGCAATCTTGGCTTTCTATCAATTTCTCAGTGAGTTCTCTTCTTTTTTCAAGGGATTTCCTCAACTTTTCCTTTAGTTCATTGATTACTCTATTTGCATCCTCAAGATGCTTCTGATACCTATAACTCTCCATGTTGGTTTTTAGGGATCTTTTCCTCAAGTGGTTAAGCTTAATATCAAGAGAGCCAAAGCTCTGATACCAATTGTTAGTATGTACAAGCACTAAGAGGGGGGGTGACTAAGTGTAGAAAAGTACTTAAGAAATTTCACCACCGATCTAACAAAGTTAATCAAAAACTTCCAACTAAAGAAACATGCAACTGATAATATCAAATAGAAGTAAAAAACATCAAGCATCCACAAAAGAATCACATATGACACATAGATTTTTCACGTTGAAACCATTTTTAGAGGGGAAAACCATGGTGGGGATGACACCCACAAATCACCTTACTATAGTAAAAAAATTTCCCCTTTTTGGAGCTATAATACCCTTTCTAGGGTTCACCCTATTAAAAGTGACTAGTACCTTGTTAGTGATGACATATAACTAATTGAATGTTTGAATATGTTAAATTGATCACCAAAATGTAGAAAGATGATGCAATACATTAAATCAGTTAGTGGATTGTATTTTCATTGATGTCAACTTGATATAATCTAATCAGTTATATACATAGTGTCAAAGAATTCAGAGAACCAGAGAGATAAAGATTATGCTTTGAGTAATGCATAAATAGATCAACATTCACTAAGTGACTACAAACACTGATGGTTAGTAGAACCTGATGGAAAGAGAAATTAAGAGCAAAGTCACAATGATGCTTGAGCAAGAAAACTGACAAGCATTACTGACGAGAAGAATCACAAGCATTACCGAAGAGAAGAAATATACAATGATGCCCGATGGAAAGACAACCCTGATAGATAGACAACCCCAACGAAGATGCCCGAGGAGAACTAAAGTGTTGACTGAAGCTATCAAAGATTTAGAACACCGAAAATAACTAAATTTTAGAAATGACAAAAGACTTAGCTGGAAAGAGCTAAAGATAGAGTTAACTGGTTGTTAACATTGTTTTCATCAACAAGTTAAAACTAGAGATAAGTAAAAGATTTAAAGTTTTTTTATCCAATTGTCAAGGAGAAATCTATGGGATAAAACTGAAGTAAAGCTTTAAAGAAATATTGGCTAAGATTGTGGATCACACCAAGAACAAGAAAATCAAGAGGTGAGAAACGGTGATATCATGTCTATAAAGAGACAATCTAATTCATTATGAATTAGGGGAGTGAATAGAAAAAGAGGATGCTGAAGAGAAACTAATGAATAATAACTTCATATAGTCCTAATAAATCAAGCTGAGGAAAGAGCTAAAGATTTTTGTGAACATTGAGCAATAGAGAAGCACAACATCACTGAGAAAAAAGAAGTGGAGCAAAGGTATTGAAAAGATACATTGATCAGAAAGGTATAATGAGCTTACAATAGATCTGAAAATCTGCAAATCTAAGTTGTATGTGTGAACAAATCATTTACTATTTCAGTTTAACCATTGATTTAGAAAGTCTCTTAATCAAGTAGGACTCAACAATCCTTTCTATATTGAGATACATCCCAAGGAGTATCAAAACATTTGATCATGAAGATAGCATGAGATGCCAGATACCATTTGACAAACCAAGGTTTAGTCATAAAAGGTAGCATAGAGATGTCCAATATCAAGTGACAAACTATTCTATTTAAATCCTCTAACAAGGTCACACTTAATAGTGTGTTTGTAACCTTTAACAAGGTTGGCTCTTCACTGAGCTCACTTCAGAAGAGTGAAAATTTTGGGTTACCGGTCCAAAGTGGTTTTTCACTTGACAAGGTTTCCACATTAAAAATCCACGTGTCAATGTGTTTATGAGTCATTACTTTAGTGTTTTGCATTACACATAACCAATCTGGATTGATCGATATACACTAAGCAATTTACTATTTTTCGGTAAATGAAAGACTGCTAATTGGTAAACAGTAAGAATAAGGTTTAACATTGAACTCCAAGAAGTAGTTATTTGTTATGATTATTTGAAGGCATTGATCTTGTAGGACTGAAGATAACTAGAGGATTAATATTATGGTACTAAGTTTTTGGGTTGATTTATTGGAATATTTTTGAGGTCACTAATTCACCCCCCCTCTCAGTTATTCTAATAGTTAGAAGTACCAAAAGACTTGTTAGAGTCTACCTTGCTAGAGGATTTCACCCTTCAATAAATAAGTTACTATGTTAAAGGATTTACAAGAAAGATCTGTTAGGATCTACCCTGTTAAAGGATTTAACCTGTTGCAACTGTTAGGATATGACATCAATAATGATCTATAGAATGACGCTATTTTTCTATCAGATCATCTCTTCTCCTTTTTATTTATGGCACTATACTAATCTCTACTTCTTCATTATCCAATTTCTGCACTTGAAAAATACAATCGCAACCCTAAATCACACGATTTAGATCTCCTTATATATTGTGTTCTTAAGTGGCTTAAGACCTAAAAAATTTCCATCAAAGTCAACACAAAACATTTACCAACTTCCTTGAAAACAACCTCAATCATACCTAATACATCATTCCCAAATGTAATATATTTTTTCATAAAGAATATCCGACCTCAGATCCACCACCTTAACTAATTTATCATAAAATTCTGATTAGTGACCCAATAGGTATATTGTCTTCCACAACAAAAATATAATTAACTCAAAACATTGAATTAGCTTTCGCGGTCAGAACAATGACTCCCTTATACCATATGAATGTCTCCTCTAAGATTGTATCATCTGATTTTCTCTATAACTCCATCGCTATCAATTTAACTAACAAAAATTGTTCTTCCTATACACCTCCTATACATCGATCAACACAGTTAACTTTTTCTTCCTTTACCGATCATGTACGAACCTTATTGGTTTCTCCAATCATATTAAATGAACATGTTTCCATAAATAACAACCAATTATCTATTTCCCTATGACCGATCTTCATATATCCTCCAAAAACTTCCATTATGCCAACACATCATTCACTAGTATTGTTTTCCTTTTAGTAATACTATTTACAATCATTATTTTTATCTTTATAGTTGTCGCTCGACTCCATTTCCTTAGTATAGTAGACTATCCCCTTATAATTTCCTTTGACAATGTGTAATTTTATGGTAACACATTTTATTTGTAAGGACTATCAATTGTCTTCAATTCCATATTTGACCCTCTTTATGATTGTCAATTGGCTTTCAAAGCATCAATTTTTAGTTTCTCATCATCATGGTTTCTCTCAAAAAAACCTATTACCAGTATATACTACTCCATGCTAGCAGTCTAAGTTCTTAAAATTGAGCTTCACAAGGAGGTCAACCAAAGAGATTCATTCCTCTATGGTCCATTATCTCAAAATTAACACAATATCCCTTTATTCTTGATATAGTAGATCATATATTTGCTTCATCTACTATGTTTAAAGGTATACATTCATTTCCCACACACATTCCTTTAAATTTTTATATTTGTATCTTGCCACTCTATTATTTAAGACTATTCTTTTGGATCTTGTCACAATATTTTTTCTCTTCTTAATATTATTCCTTCTATTTAGCATTATACCATGCCTATGATTGTCACTTGAATCATCCAAAAAGGTTTTTAACCATTGATTGAGATACAAATGATTTACCATGGATTTTTCTCTACAATTTGATTGTCCCTCTGTTCCTCCCTAAAAGACAAGTTATTTGTTTCATCCTTTCTATAACTAGATTTCGATAAAGACTTTGAGATGTGATGTTGATTTCTCCACAAAGATTCCACTTGGAATACCACAGTGTGTTTTTAAAACTTTAATATAGAATCTCAAACCTTGATTTAAAGGTGTTTGTAAATAACTCAAATTTTCAATTATTTTTATCTTTTTTATGGGAGTTGTGAAGCATGTAAAGGAAGCAAATCTTCAGAGGGAAATTTTATATATTCTCACTTGAGCTAGCATAACCAAAAAAAAATTGATGCCATTATATCCATTGCATGTAATCTACTAGTTGAAGCAATTTGACTAGCCATAAATGATAATATACCATTCTATATTGCTAGTGAATTTGCCCTTTTAATCATATTAATAGTTCTAATTAGGAAAAGAAGGTCATATTTCATCTTTAATATTTTTTTTAATTTTGGTCAAATTAGGAGCATTAATTGGTTTTTCAAAAGCCATCTCTCATGGAAAGATAGTTGGAAATGTTTTTTCTTCATGTAATGAGTTGCATATTACTAAGTCAATGATTATCAATATGATATGATTATGTCCATTGACCCCAACATGTTGGATACTTCCAATTGGAAGACCCAATTAATGAGAAACTATAAATTTGTATTATAGGTACCTGAGTAGCCACTCATTATTACAAGTTTTAATGAAAATATTAATCACTGTCCATATTAAACTCTAACAACAGGGAAAACATTTTCTACATTACTAGTGTATGATCCAACCAAATTCCTATAGAAGTGAATGGATTTACCACAACAACAATTAAAAAATCTTGTAGGATATGAATAAATGTTCTCAAATTCTCCTAGACTGCATGCATTGGACCATCTCTCTTTTCCATGATAACTACCATGAATTTTACAAATGAATATGAAACATAGAAATGTGGTTGCAAATAACATTATCCACACTAATTAAGAGATGAAGACTCATTCTTGACTTCTAAGGAAAATTTTGAATACCATAATAGCATCATCTTGAGTCCCAGAACATGTGGATCAAGCATGGATGACTCTCCTTTTTAAGCTCAAAATCCTGATAATGTTGCTCTTTTATTCCTTCAATATGAGTATGTTGTTGGGAGATTGTTGGATTATCATGCATATATGTTCTGACATTAATTTTTTATCATTTATCTCAACATATCTCTATTGTTTGTTCCTGGTATACTCAATGAGAAGATTGGTTTGATATGAGTATTATATTGAAGATCAGATGTTGCAAATGTACAAATTTTTATAGGGATGTCTATAGTTGATGTATGTCAATGTATAGAGGTTCACATGGATATTTGAGTGAGTTATGGATGATTGATCATAGATTGGTATTTTGGCTGTTTAGGATGATATAGTATTTCCTTGTTTGGATCAATATAGTTTGCTTATATAATATTTAGGGTTACTAATCTAGTGGTGATTTTAGGACATGGATACATGTCCTCAAATTGAGTAGTTTGGGATTTGGATAATGGAAAGCTTTTTTTCTTAAGTGACAGAGCTTACTGATTGGTGTTCATATTGAATAGTGCAGAGATAATGGTGAATTTTGAGATAGAGTTATTTTGGTTATTTCTATGGCATTTCACATTGCTTGCTGATGTTTCTAAAGCATGTCCAATTAATGTTGTTGGATCACATTGAGTTATGTGATCATATTTGATGAATTTCTTGTGGTGTGATGATGTTCTTGTTATTCTTGGATGACATGGTGGTGTAGTGTGTTATGATGGATTGAGGTGTGATTTATGGAGATGGAGCATGTTCGAGGATGAAGATTTGGATCCTTATTATATCTTTGTTGACATATTTTGGATCGCATTGATGATTATATTATATTTGATTAAATATTTGTAATTTATGTCCTTGGTTGATCTTGATGACATGTATAAATGTAATGATATTGTGATCGTATATGTATGGATAAGGATCATGTGAAAAGAGGTATGAGTAGAATCAACAATTGAGGCAAAGATCTGATATATTATGTACTTTATTAGAACTATATTAGCATAAAAGAGATGGTATCAGTCAATTCATGATTAGTGGATTGTAGTCTACAGTGCATTGTTTTCCATCTACTTGTTGTAAGGTAGTGAGCCTTCCTTTGGGTTGTAGCCCTTGTTGTATTTGAGAAGTGAGCTCTAGGAAGTGTGCCTAAATGCATGTGAATTACCCTTGTAATACTCCTATCAGGGTATAGTTATTTTAATAGAGTACATTATCTCATGGGTTTGATCCCCACCATAGTTGTTCCCTTAACTGGGTTTCCATGTCAAAAATCTTGGTTTTATGTGTTGGTTAATGTGTTGTGATCTTGCATTAATGTTCATCATTCAGATCTAAGATTTAAAATTTAAAATTTGATTAAGATTTTAAGTTTTGGGATGAAACTACTTCACTCCCCCTCTTATTTGTGTGTGCTATCTTATTTCTAACAATTAGTATCAGAGCTAAGTCCTCTTTTGGAAGCTTGATCGCTTGAGGAAATCTATGAAGCCAAATTTTAAGGAGAGTCTGATATTTGAAGGCAATAACTATTCCCTATGGATGGTTCAGATGATTACACTCCTAAGATGCATCAAATAAGATCAATGGGAGATCACTAAAAAGTCTTACAATCTACCTCTGGATCTTTCTACTACTATTACAGATGAGAAGAAACAAATTTGAGTATAATATTATAACAAAAGAAGTATTGTTGAGTGTCTCATCAAATACAGAATATATAAATGTCATGGAATTAGAGACTGCACATTATATATGGACAAAATTAGAGGTTTTTCATGTGGGATATGCATGTGTAAAGCAAGCCAAGCTGAAAATTTTGAAAGGGAAGTATGAGGAATTGATGATGAGCGAGGATGAAAACATCAATTCTTACTTATAAAAGGTGAATGAGATTTTTTGTGGAATCAGATACGCTAGTGGAATATTTGAGGAAGATAAAATTGTTTCTAAGGTAATTATATCCTTTCCTCCTTACAATCACAAGGTTTATGTTATTGAAGAAACCAAGACCATGGCACCAATAACAAGAGACACATTATTTTGTAAGTTATCTACCTTTGAGATAACAAAATTTGGTGATAGCCTTCCTAAATTTGAATCTATATTTAAATATACTATCCTAGGATAAGAAAATATGTGACCCTGGAGAAATTTCATCAAAGTATGGATCTAGATATGCTAAGGAATGGGAAGAGATTAAGGAAGAGGAGAGAAAGATTGAAGAGCTTGAAGTCATGATTTCCAAGAGATTTCCTAAGAGAGCTAGTAAGTATCAAATAAAGTTACCTTTGAAATGCTTTTAATGTAGTAAGATTGGTCATTTTTCTTCAAGATGTCTAGATAGAGAGCCTAAGTACAAGCTTGGTAAATTCAAACCTAAATATTGAAAGGAGTGTTATTATGCTACTTATGAAGGTGTAATTGATGATGAATCTGAAAAGAGTGAAGATGAGATTGTGTTTATTCCTAAAAGATGAGAATCCTAGTTTCATAAATGAGAGAGCCTTGGTTTCACATGTGGATAAAAAAGATGAATGGGTGATCGACATCAATTGTTCACATCACATGGCAGGAGATAAGATAAAATTTGTGAAGCTGGAGAGGTATGCTGGTGGTGTTATTATAGTTGGTGACAATACTCCTTGTATAATTAGAGGTAGAGGTTTCATTACACTTGATTATAGGAATAACATTGATGATGTTTTATATGTTGAAGGTCTGAGGCATAATATTTTTAGTTTTAGACAGCTAATTGACAAAGGTTATAAACTATAATTCAAGGATGAAAAGTGAAAAATCATTGGAAGTTTTGGAGTTGAGATTGCATTAGGAACAAAGACCAATGGTAATTAATTTCATTTGAATAGTGCAAATAATAGATGTCTAATTGCTTAAGTTGATGATAGTTGTGTTGGTTCTCAAATAAATAGATTGGAAATCCTATGATCTTACCCTCTCAATTATGGGATCTCCAATTAGACTTGGCCAACAAATGTGAATAATTGATTATGATCCTTTTTCCTTGCACTTCAGGCTCTGCATGACCTAGGTGGGTGAACCTATATCTCAACCCTAATCTATTGGTTGGAGATATTTTATAGCAGATAACAGTATATGAAAATTTATTGTTCTCTTAATATAGAAAGTGGTTCTCAAGAATGATCAAATTATAACTTGAATAAATACTGAACACTTCAAATTGATTGCTTATGAATGATTTTAAATAAAACTGGGTTAAAATTTTCATATATTATGAATGTGATTGACAAAACAATGAACCTTGCAATTTTAGAAATATTCCCTAAATTATGAAATAATCCTTAGATCAGTCCTTTATCCAATATTGGGCAGATAAAGTCAATCCTTGACCAAACCCTCATGTACAACACTGTGAGACAGTGAATTACACACCATCCACTACCATATATACAAAAAAGATCTTTCCAAAAAAAACCTCAGTCTAATTAAATTTAATTTCACTGAGAAAACCAATTAGACAAAGTTACATAGACAACACTTCGTATGCAATCTCTAATGATCCAAGATTAAATTATAACTCAATCTTTTACCAAATATTAAATGATAGTATTTGACTCAGAATCAATAATCACAGTGGAATAATTTTTTCAAAAGTAAATGAACTTACAAACTTCAATTTGGAAATAAAAGAAGATCTTTCTATTAATTCAAAAAATAGGTACAATTGATATGTGCTTCAGTTGCATTTCCCTATACAATCATCTTCAAAATACTATTCTTTTCTTCATAATAGTACAGTACAAATGATATATTACAATGTGATTTTTTTTTATTGATTGTTCCTATTTTTACATTTTACACCATATGTGTGTGTGTGTGTGTGTGTGTTTGAATGGTTTTCACACCCCTTTAAGGTGAAAAGACACCACCTTATATTAAAAATAATTTTTTTTTTTTTGAAAAAACTAACCAACAAATTAATAAATAACTACCTATCTTTCAGATTTGGGTTTGGTCAGAAATCCAAAACATCTTGTGAGAAGCTAGATTTTTATTGGATCTTGGAAATTATATTTTCTAAACTGGGTCATTTTTATATATTTTTTATTATTGATTATTTTCCTTCTCTATCATCTTCATCTTTACAACATGTCAAAATTACAAGATCTCTAAAACCTTCTCTAATAGAATTTTGATTGTTCCTATCACATGTTAGAATAATTGAGAGGGGTTGTGGAGGGGGGAGGGGGGGTGAATTAGTGGCCTCAAAAATATTCCAATAAATCAACCCAAAAACTTAGTACCACAATATTAAGCCTCTAGTTATCTTCAGTCCTACAAGATGCATGCCTTCAAACAATCTTAACAAATAACTAATGCTCGGAGTTCACTGTTAAACCTTATTCTTACTATTTACCGATTAGCAGTCTTTCATTTATTGAAAAATAGTAAATTGCTTAGTGTATACTAATCAATACATAATTAGATAATGTGTAATGCAAAACACTAAAGTAATGACTCATAAACACATTGACACATGGATTTTTAATGTGGAAACCTTGTTAAGGGAAAAACCACTTGGGACCGGTAACCCAAAATTTTCACTATTCTAAAGTGAGCTCGGTGAAGAGCCAACCCTGTTAAAGGTTACAAACACACTGTTAGGTATGACCTTGTTAGAGGATTTAAATAGAATAGTTTGTCACTTGATATCAGGCATCTCTATGCTACCTTTTATGACCAAACCCTCTGTAGTTTGTCAAATGGTATCTGACATCTCAATCTATCTTCATGATCAAAATTTTTGATACTCCTTGGGATGTATCTCAATATAGAAAGAATTTTTAAGTCCTAATCGGTTAAGAGACTTTTTGATCCAATGGTTAAATTGAAACAATAAATGATCTGTTCACATATACAAATATACTTTGCAGATTTTCAGATCTATTGTAAGCTCATAATACCTTTCTAATCAATGTATCTTTTCAATAAATTTGCTCCACTTCTTTCTACTCAGTGATTTTGTGCTTCTCTATTTCCCGGTGTCCGCAAAAATCTTTAGCTCTTTCTTCAGCTTGATTGTTCATGACTGTATGAAGTTGTTCTTCATCAGTTTCTCTCCAGTATCCTCTTTCTCTATTCACTCCCCTCATTCATAATAAATTAGATTGTCTCTTTATAGACATGCTATCACCATTTCTAAGTTCTTGAATTTATTTTTCATGACATGATTTGGAATCTTAGCCAATCTTGATTTAAAGCTTTACTTTAGTTTTATCCCGTAGATTTCTCCTTGACAACTGGATAAAATAGCTTTAAATATTTTACTTATCTCTGGCTTTAAATTTTTTATAAAAACAATGTTAATAATCAGTTAACTCTATCTTTAGCTCTTGCCAGCTAAGTATTTTGTCATTTATGAACTTCATTTATTTTCGGTGTTTAACTCTTTGATAGCTTCAGTCAACACTTAAGTTCTCCCCGGGCATCTCCATCGGGGTTTTCTGTCTGTCAGGCATCAGTGTGAAGTTCTGATCATCAGTAATGCTTATGATTCTTCTCTTCAGTAATGCTTGTTGGGTTTCTTTCTTGGGCATCACTGTGACTTTTACTTTCAAGTTTCTCTGTCCTTCAAGGTGCACTACCCTTTGGTGTTTGTAGTCACATAGTGAATGGTGATCTTTTATGCATTATTGAAAGAATAATATTTATCTCTCTATTTCTCTGAAGTCTTTGACACTTTGTATATAACCAATTAGATTATATCAAGTTGACATCAATGGAAATACACTCCATTAAGTGATTTTATGTCTTGCACTATCTTTCTACATTTTGATGATCAACTTAACATCTTCAAACATTCAATCAATTATATGTCATCAATCTCTCCCTTTGGCATTGATGGAAACACACTACATTATCACAGTATATTATTACTAATACAATATGAAATATATCAAGTGTATTTCATCAATCTCTCCCATATCTTTTTTTCTATAACCAATACAAATTCCTGCGTCTCGATAAGCTCATATAGCTAAGATTTTTTCTTGCAAAGTGTCTTCTTCAGTCTTTAATCCCTTTACTGGATAGATGTATTAGCTTCTGATTCTATTTCTGATATGTGCTCTTCCTTGACTGTTCCTCTCCTTGATCATCTCTTTTTCCTTTGACAACAATCTCTCCCTTAGTATGTATTCTCTCCCTCATGTTACTTCTCTCCCTTTGATGGATATTTCATATGTAATCTCTCCCTTTGTATAATGATTAACTCTCCCTTTGAATTCTTAGGAACTTCTCTCCATGGATAATGAGTGCATAATGATATGATCTCTCCCTTTGACAACAATTCCAAAGTAAACTTTTGATTATGCCAAAGTTATATCCTTTTACCCTTTTATAATATACTCCTTGAATTTCTCCATCTACAATACAGCTCTGTATTAGCCAAAATTATCTCTGGTGTTTGGTGCAAATTTGTACCTTGTTGTGTACAGATGTATCTTTGCAGTACATTTTTCTGTATTTATAATTGTATGAGAGGAGATACATATTACCTAATTCTATGACCACTTATCTTAAAAATTGCATGACATAATTCTATTTGATACTTGCATGTTGCTTCATATTTGCACAACGCTGAATGCAAAGGAAATCACCCATGATAAGGTTTTTTCAGCTGTAGAAGGAATATATAAAGATCCAATTTAATTTATAAAAGATACCTATCCCTGTTAATATCAATAGTCAAATCTAGAAAAGATTTAACTTGTCAAACACCCAAACATCTAGAAAGAAAGCTTCATTTTTATTAACACTAGTTATTCACTCTCCAACTCTACCTATACTACCTTCTAAATCATAATAATTTAAATCTTATTCAATCACCCAAATCAAATAAATATTGACACATTACTTAAATGATGTATTAAGTGGATAGATGTAGATAACATATACATACCAAATATTTAAGAGGTTTAACATAGGACGTGATTGAGAAAATTCTACTTTTCGATATAAGTATTTCCAACAAAAGAATAGTTTGCATGAATAAAATCAATGAATTAATTTTCAAGAAATCTATTACCTATTACTAAAGAATACATATATTGGTTCATCAAAATATATGTCAAAAAATATAAAATAGCTGAAGAAAGTAAAATGAAAGCAATAAATGTAGATTACCACACCTCTAAATTGGAGACCTTGCTAATTCCCATTAGTTCCTTCTTGACCAACACTCTACAATGACATGAATTTGAACATTAGATCAAATTTGCATGCATACAAACACAACTAAACTAAACAAACAATAGGATTTAAGAGTACAATTGAAAATTACCTTTTGATCAATTTTCTTTCTCTTGTTCAACAATATTATTCTATTCCTTCTTTCCTCCTCCTTCTCAACACTATTATAAGATTGCATTTCAGCTTCAACCTCTTTCTTTGCTTTGTTAGGGAGTTCCTCATAATTGTTTACATCGTATATTCTGCATTTACATTCAATTACATGCTTTCTTTGCATATCATACCGCAACTTCATGTGGTAGTCAACATCACTCTCCCTCTTTTGATAGACTAGAAGCTTTGGATGCTCCAAAGATAGGAAGAGATAGACAATATTCATTTGTATTTATCTCTTCCTAATCTTTGGGGCATCTAATGCTTCAATTGAATTTAGGGTGCAATTTTTAGTCTTTTGATGGTCGATCTTGTATAGAATCAACTAATGCAACAATCCACTAGGGGTGGAAAAATCAAGGAAGAAAAAAAAAGTACAAAACCTAAGTGCCATACCTAATGCCTTGGGGGCTCATCATAGATTGCCTTGCCTACTTAACTCGCATAAACATCATAGTTCATGTTTAAATTTAAAACTAGTCTTTTAAAGGATGGTAGAAGTGGTTGTGCAACCCATTTCTAGGGTAGAGTCCCCAAACAGTGTCTCCATCAGCTGCCACCTACTTAGGTGAACAACGATGAGATCCTAATTAAATTCTACCTACAAATAAGTTATACATAGACCTCCTCATAAGGTTACCTACCCAACGGTTCGTAACTATTGAGGTTTAGAATTGTCACCCCAACTCAGGCATTAGGGCTGTACGAAAATTCCATCCTAACAATGGAAACCTTTTGTAGCTATGGGTAAACTATGTTTGAGAAGGAGTCTCCAGATTCTAGGCCGGTTCCTATTGAATTTGGGTATCAATTTTATACTATCTTCTCCTAATTTTGGGAGGGAAAGAGAGAAACTCTAACTAAAATTGCATGAACAAAACTTGAAAAGGTGATACACCAAATAGATTCAGATCTCTCAAAGCTTCAAAATCACACTCACTTAACATACCCTAATGAGCTTTGCAATATCACTCACTACCCAATACATAGGCTAATTAGAAGGTCACTACTAGGGTTTAACCAAAAATATCAATCTTACTATCAACAACATGCATATTCTGCAAAAGGTTTATATTCTATAATCTAGAATACGAAATGATACAATCCACTAATCCATGCTATAGATGTATTACACTTGAATGCATAAAATTGAATAGGATTTGAACATATGATCACCACAAGATATATGAAAAATGGTGTAAATATACTATTTTCAAAATCTGTATGCAGATACATGAATGAATCTCAAATGGAAAGGAATACAAGCATGCTCTTGCACAAAATTGATATCACAAACATGAACCAACAATGGATACAAAACATAAATAGATAGCTATAGGAACAAGAAGTTCACTAAAAGCTCTTCTCTCTACAATCTTGGATCCTCAAACATGAAGCTAAGGATCCACTATATAGCCCACATGGATTAATTTTTGAAAATATTTCCCCTCAAAAATCCCTCCACACTATCAAACTACTAAACCATATGGCTTAATAAGTGCCCTAAATCAAGTCACTAAGTTTAGCACCCCTAAAGTTGGTACAAAAAATACATCTTTCTAAATACACTACCAACTTTATTACATAACAATCACAATGCATAAACCTGAAAACATAACCTCCAAAGGCATATAATCCCAACATAACCCTATATCATGGAAAACCCTAACTCCACTAAGTTGGTAGCAAAGCTTAACCCTACTCAGCCGACACCATACTATGGAAGTAAATGTAACTCCAAGTTGATATTTGACCACAGCTCACCATCAACATGATTACTCCTATTGAGAAGATAGTTTGTTGTATTTTGTGGCAAAAAAGGTACCATCGTGGCACTATAGAAGGAATGTCGATGCACTGAAACTATCATGGCATTTACTCCATCTGTTAGTGGACTTAAAACATGGGTAAAACACAATGCATAGTGTCTATTGGTTTCATTTGTATCTAGGGTTTTCTTCTCTTTGGCGCCGCCATGTTGATTCTAGAACCATGATTATTGGAAATGTATCCACTTCCATTCTGTGAAGAAGCTAGGGATTCTTGAGCTTTATGAGGAAACAAAGATTGAGTTTTGCTTCGCCATAACACATGGCATCTTCTGTTGGTTTCTTCTTCAATACTGTTGGAGTATTGCAGTCTCTTCTTTTCTCAAACTTAGGCTTTTAACAGTGAATCCAATCTAGCTTGGGATATGTTAGAACAACTTGGACTTTGAGAGTTTCAATGCCATGACAAATGGCGCCACCATGTATGCTTTAAACTTGGGGTTTTGAAGTTAATGGTTAGAATAACCACTACAAGTTTAGAATGAACTTAAACTATGTTTAAGAGGTGTCAAGCTCCCCATGAGATTCGACATTGAACTGAGGATATTTCACCCACAGCTTCATATTCATCCCCAGTTTTGATGGTGTGATATGAAAGAAGCTGGAAGAAAATGCTTTGTTTGACCATGGCCACCACTGCTTGTAAATTCAAAAATCTTCAAGCTTCACTCCTCTGCTGGTCTTTTCCCATGAGACTTGGCCACTTTAGGTAAGTAATCTTGCACTTTTGTTTACTGCAATTTTAATGTGAAAATAGAGACAATGTCGAGGGAATGTCGATGACTCCTTTTGCATTAACAATGGGTTTCTTTCTGTTCTTTGCTTCTTGTCGAACCCTTCATTGTAGCATGAAACATTAATTGATGTTAGGATTTGCTGTCACTTTGTTGTTCTGCTATCATTTAGTTGTTTTGCTGTCAGTTTACAAGAATACCCACATGGCATTTTGTCGACAATCTGTAAGTAAACTTGTAGATGTGCAAGTTTGTTAACACCTTGGTTTGAACTAAGAACACGACTTCCTTCATGACTATTTTTAATGCTTAAAAGCATACCGCTTAATTTTTTTTGAAAACACAATACTACACTAAGCATAAAACATGCTCCTTTGTCTAGGCTGAACATCCATTCTTTATTATGTCTGAAAAAAACACAAGATCTTTCTCCAGTATGCTTGTAATGTTATAAAAACACATATTCAGTTTTACTGATAACAGTATGAACATATTTTTAAAAAAATGGAATCATAACATGTTTTAAAACATTCTAAAAATGTTGTTCTTCATAGTGCAAAAAACACACTATTCTTTTAAAATGCATATACGATACTACCCATGGGGTTCGAGCATGGACTTGTGACTCCCATGGGCCATACTCAAATTGGGAACCCTAACTGGCACGTATCTCTTATGATTATGAAAGTATACCCTACATTTTTATTATGATTGTATAATGTATGCATGAATGAACATTATCTTCCAATACAGTAGTATAAGATGTATTTTATTTAAATACCCTGCATAAAGATATCCTTTTGAAACTTTGTTTGAAGGCATGAAACTATATTCCTTCCAAAATCATGAATTATAACATCTTTTAAACTCTTTGGATGGACAATCACCGGTATTTTATCCATAATGCAACTGTCTTCTATGAATGAAAGCACACAAACATGCTATTACTAAAACCTTTGTTCTCTATTTTTTACTTGCAGTTTTTAAGTGATTTTCACTTCTGCTATACATCTTTTCTTTGTAAATTTTACTATTTCAAGTAAACAAAATAGCAGTACCTCATATCATAGAAAATATGATCAATCACTAGGCATGTTTTTTCAACATGGATCCTCAAAAATGAACTCTTGTACCTTTTCTGCATTTGGTATACTTACTGTAACATCATCTCTTATTATTTCTCACTTGTACAATAACAATGAACCTCACATTCTTCCAATTCTGCATTTTTTTTAGTTTATCAACAATCTTTCTTTGCTCATGTATCTCATGTAGCATCACTTGTATTATTTCATGCATTTGCATCTTTTCTCCCTTATGCATGTGATAAGTAATTACATGAGATGTAAACAATATTTGTTGCATGTAATGGCTTATGTGAAGTTCGAGCATGGGCTCATGACATCCACTATATTTCCTTCTTGCTTCCTGCATTTAGTTACACATCCACCTATTTTCACACATATCACTAATCATTATGTTAGGCAAGCAGATAAAATGAATCAATTAATGTTTGTGGGTGAGTGTCAGCTAGGATGACACTCAATCGTGAATATCGGTTGATTTATTTGTGTCTATTGAATTAACAGGTTGATCAAATTCTAAAAAAGGTTTCTCAGATGGGGATACTAAATCCCTTTCATTCAGATATCTGATTATAAAGACAAGAACAACATGCATCAAAGTGACTATAAATAGCAAAAGGTTTCATGTTTAGAACAAGTCCCTTTAATACTATGTTTCAGATATTGTGGATGCACATTTTCTTGTTACATTGATTTCATCATATTGATATGCAGTGTTAGAACAATTGATTGTATGAAGTTTGTGTTCCATGTATTTCTTAGGTCCAACTGGATATAACACCCCTTTTTCTCTCATGATGCAGGTTGAACCCTAAAAGACATAAATGAAGATGAAAACATGGACTTTGGAGACCTAGGACCTGACAGACAATCAGCAAGCAACCCAACCACAAGGCAATGCATGGGACCCCTACTCCATACTTCTATCTTGCTTTCTATTCTGCAATGTACTATTTACTTGACATGAAAATAAATATGAAAAGACACTTGTATATTACATTCTGTTTGAATTCATAATGTAATTGACCAATTATAAATTTGAAATTATGAAATGTGATCAATTCTTAGAGTACAAATGATAACTTTTGACAATGAATTTAATGATAAAATGTTGATTAATAATATCTGAAAGATAGTATTAATTGTACTCTTCTATGAATGCAATTTTTACCTATTTTTTGTTATTTTGATGAATGTTGTAAATTAGGGTAACAATTTTGGCAACTTCTACTGGATGTTTGCCTGCTAGACATGACCTTAGACCTTATCCTAGGGAAACAGAGTCATAAAACCAGAACCATGGATGCAATCTTTTATTGAAATGAAAATGCACCTAATCTAGACTCATGCAACCTAAAAACCTAGTGCTTGGACAACACTTATTGAAATGAAAACCTAAACTAAACCTAACCCTGAAAGCAAAGCTTGAGATGAATTCCATTAACTAGAATTTGTAGAGCTTCTCCATTAGTTGTGGTCAATTAATAAGCATTGTTCTCCTTGCAGGATATTATAACAAAAGGCCATGACCAAAAATGGTCAAACTTATCATGCTGCCCTAGTCTGCTCTTTAGCACATCCCACCTGAGAACTAGATCAACTTCCTTAAATTCTCTGGATTTAGCTTTCTTATCAAATGACATTTTAGTCTATGCTTGCTTCAACTCCATAGTTTCCAATGCATTCCTCCTTTCCTCTTCAAGCTGTAACAAATCAACATACCTCAACTTAAGAGGATCCCCTTCTTCAAATAGTAACATTTGATCAGCCAGCCGCAAAGCTAGAAATTCAGTAGAAACTAGAAATCTAGCCTCTTTACCATAAACCAGGACATAAGGGGAATTCCCAATTACCTATTTAGATGTGATCCTATCCAGCCATAAGGCTGCCTTCAATTTAGAATACCAATCTCTCTTATTATCCTGCAAAGTCTTTTTGATAATTCTTATTAGATTTTTATTAGTAGACTCTGCAAGACCATTACCCTGAGGATAATAGTTAGAAGAAGTATTTAAATAGACCCCATTCTTCACAGCCCATTCTGTAATAGCTAAACCAATAAAGGCCATAGCATTATCAGAGATAATTGATTGAGGAACTCCAAACCTGGTTACAATATCTTCATAAAATTTTAACACAG
This sequence comes from Thuja plicata, assembly GCA_018584345.1. Classification (NCBI taxonomy): domain Eukaryota; kingdom Viridiplantae; phylum Streptophyta; class Pinopsida; order Cupressales; family Cupressaceae; genus Thuja; species Thuja plicata. The sequence goes on along the minus strand of MU223519.1, from coordinate 1,957,470 downwards.
TAGGTCTAGTAGCCTCTTTTAGTGCAATATCCTCAGTCCACCTAGTAAAATAATCTGTGGCAGTCAAGATCCATTTATGCCCCACACTATAATTAGGGTTTATTGGACCTATAAAGTCCATTCCCCACTTAGAAAATGGCTGATCCACCTCAATTGGCTTTAATGGCAGTGCTGCTAGCTTTTGTTTACTTGCAAACATAGCACTTTTTTGGCATCTTTTGGCCCAAGCATGAGCATCTTTAAATAAATTAGGCCAGTAATAGCCTGCCCTTAGTATTTTCCAAGCTGTAGTTTTAGGACTAAAATGTCCTCCACAAGATCCATCATGAAATTCAGATAAGATTCTAGTTTGATCTAGTGAATCAATACATCTGAGAAACATTCCAAAATAATCCTTCCTATAAAGTATACCATCAATAAGAACATAGGGAATAGATTGTAACCTATATTATCTCCTCTTTGCCTTATCAAGATTATTTGGCCATTGTCTAGTTTGCATGAATCTGGTCATATCTGATAACCAAGTTTTAGGATCATTAAATAATACAACATCTTCTTGAAAAGGTTCAGATTTTTTAGTAATTCCAGCTTGCTCTTCCTCTTCTGACATTTGAACACAAAGGCCTTTGCCTCTAACTAGCTTATTCACATGAATATGTACATCATACTCCATAACCCTTATTATCCAGCTAGCCCTCTTTTCATTAACATCCTTGTTCAAAAAAAACTCTTTAATACTAGGATGGGCAACCATTAAATGTACTTTATTCCTTGCAATCAAATGTTTAAACTTCTTCAAAGCTTTAATAATAGCTAGTACATGATTTTCAAAAAAACTGTACCTTTTCTCATAGTCATCCATACCTTTGCTAAAAAAAAGCAACTGGCTGCTTCTGTTTTTCATCATTCTTTTGAACCAGCATTGCTGAAATAGTATCAGAACCACCATAAGCATATAGAATAAAATCTTTAGTAAAATTGGGATTAACAAGAGTAGGGGCTGGAGACAAAGCCTATTTTATCAATTCAAAATTTTTCTTTCCCTCATCAGTCTAGCTGAAAGGAACATCCTTCTTAAGCATAACAGTCAGTGGTTTTAACAGATTTGCAATATTAGGAATAAACCTTCTTACAAAATTTATTCTCCCAATAAAACTTTGCAATCCTTTCTTGTGTTTAGGAAATGAAAGTTCCAAAATTGCATGAATTCTCTCAGGATCTATCATTGTACCATCTTTAGACACCTGGTATCCTAGGATTTTTCCGTCATGAACTGTAAATACAAATTTCTTTGGGTTTAAAGAAATCCCAAATTCTCTACATCTCTATAAAATATGTCTCAAATGATCGATATGTTGATTTGCAACCTTGTTGTAAATTGTCACATCATCTAGGTACAATAGAACAAAATTATACATTAAGTTCTTGAAAGCCATATCCATCACTTTCTAAAAAGTGGCCCCAACATTTGATAACCCAAATGACATTCTCCTATAAGCCATGGTACCCCAGTTAGTTGTAAAAGTTGTTTTAAACTGATCAGATTCTTTGACTAAAATCTGGTTATAAGCAGAATACCCATCTAGGAGTGAAAATCTCTCAGAACCAGAAACATATTGTAAAATATGTTCCATGGAAGGAAGAGGGTGTCTATCTTTCAGAGATGCCCTATTGAGGTCTCTAAAGTCTACACAAATTCTTATCTCTCCATTCTTCTTCCTTACTGGAACTAGGTTAGAAACCCAAGATGTATGCTTAATAAGAAATATAATACCACCATCTAAGAGTTTTCTTAGTTCTTTCATCATTAAAGGCTCTAATTTGGGGTTTATGGGCCTTTGCCTTTGCCTGATTGGTCTTGCATTTGGTTCTAATTCTATGGTGTGCTGAGTTAGTTGAGGATCAAATCCTTTCAAATCAACATAATCCCAAGAAAATACATTACTATATTCTCTAAAAAGATCAATAAACAATTCTTTTTCTTTGGGAGAATTTATTTTACCAACCTTTAGATACCTATCTCTGAAAATCTCCACTTCCTCATAATGATCTTCTTTAACCAGTAAACTGGTTTTATTCTTTCTGAATTGATCATAAAAAATAAAAGTTGATTCCAGGTTGACCAATCCCCTTGGAAGCTTATTATTCTTTAGCTAAATAACTTGATTCTCCATTTGCTGATCATATTTATCACTTTTGGGGGCTGAAAAGTCTTCTGTTTAAGTCATAAAGCTCAAAATATGTTCATTAGTATTAAACACCTGCCAATTAATATTATTGTCTGGGATAGATGGCCTTACAACAATTTTAACATGTGAATGATCTGAGATCTATCCTTTATTTTCAGTAATTAAAACATGAGCACCAATACCATCCAACCTATCAGCATGCATGTTTTTCCTTCTAGGTATGGAAATAAGGTTAAATGCATCAAAATTATCCAAAATATCAGAAACTCTAGATTTATACATCTTCAAGAGATCATTTTTCATAGCATTAATACCTCTCACCTATCTTACTATCAACTCACTATCCCCAAATGCCCTCAAGCATTTGACTCCTCTTTTCCTAGCCCATTCCAAGCCTTGGATATGACTTTCATATTCTACTATATTGTTAGAACATGGAAAGGATAACTTGTAAGCAACATAAAATTTATCACCATGAGGTGAAACCAACATAACTCCTGCACCAATACCATCCTTATTCTTAGATCCATCAAAATATAGATCCCATACCTGGTTAGATAATTCATATTCAGAACATTGATCTTTTATGAGATTAGGCACAACTGAATCAGATTCCAACGTTACATAGTTAGCAAAACCAGCATTAAAGACATCATCATCTTGATCATTTCTAGCTTCCCATTCATCTAGAACAATATTAGGATACTCTTCAGTTTTTGTGTTATAAGATGAACTCTCATTGATTTCATCTGGATCCATGATCACACAAATTGCATTTATGGGACTAGGATTATAGGGTTCTATGTGGTCTTTGGCCCATAACTCTAATTTTATGGTCACCTTAGCACCATATCTAGTTCTGAAATAAAAGTGAGACCAATTTGATGAGAAGTATCCATCTATTTTGGTTGTAAAGCCTCTTGATAAACATAAAGAAAAGTAAGGTGGGAGATCTATGACAAAAATATCTTGAGAAATGGAGAAGTTTGGACATGAGTGTAAGGTCAAACTTGCATTTTTAACAACACCTATGGTCTTAACTGAAGAACCATCAAGTTGGACAACTCTTTCTCAAGGGGTTCATACTTCAAATCCAACAAATCAACTATGCTCTTTAGCATGACAGTGCTAGTTGCACCATTGTCCACCATACAATTATGTACTAATTTGTTTCCAATAATTAAAGAGACATAAAAAGGAGGAGGCTTAACATTTGTAAATTTATTACCTTCATTTTCTGTCATCTTCTGCATATTTTCTGACTTTCTTTCAACTTCTATTGCTGATTGCTTCAAATCTACATTATTTTTACTCACTTTTGTTACTGGCTGCTGCACTTTACCAATATTCTTTTATCCTTTAACCACTTCATCATGAACTATTGAAGGCTTTAAATTGGCCATAAACACTCTAGGAGGATGATGTACAACTTGATGTGAAATTATTGTTCCTTTAGACAGCTCTTCTTTCAATAAATTAGTTTTCCCTGGAATAGCTAATGAATCCCACATAGAAATAGAAACATTCATCTTCTTCATATTATCAACAATGTTATAGGGGACATCAAACTATACCTTCTGAGGTGACTTACTAATGTTTTGATCCGCTTGTTTCTGATACTGTGTTTCTTTGTTTGCATGAGTAGAGGCCCCTTTAGGATTGAAACTGGTAGAATGGGTGATGGTTGATTTATAGCAGCAATCCTAGCAGCTGACTGCTCTGATTCTAGGGCTCTCTTCTTGGCTCTTGTGTTTTCTGATATAGATGAATCACCATTCACTCCACAAAATTCCTCCTCTTTCCAATTGAGGAATGTAGTGTCAAGGGCAGTAGTGTTGTTGACTCTCTTCAGTGGATACAGTAGGTTGTGAATCCATCACACTTTGAACCATTAGGGCTTGATTGAGCACTCCATTAGTACACTTGGAATGATTATGAGGTTCGTTACAAGGATAGCGCCATTCATAATCTATAGAAAGGTTATTTTGGCTAGGAACAATATCCCTAACAACATTAAGGGGTGTAGGATTGTAAGGTCTATAAGGCCTTTGGCTCCAGTTCTGCCTATTGGCATTGCTATTTCCTTGATATTGATTCTTGTTACCTTGATAAATGGGCTGATTAGGTTGCTGAGATGAAGAACTAGCAAATTGATTCTGAGTATGGGCTATTGGATTGCTTTGCTATCTTTTTAGGTTTACTAGTTCATTGAAAAAAGTCTGTAGCAAGCTCTCAATCTTTTGCTGGCTAATTTTTATGCTTTGCAATTCACTGGGAGGGACAATATGCATTATTTCTTCACTTTTATAAGATGACAATGGAGCTAATGGTGGAGTAACTAATGGCATATTGGATTGGATATTGGGGAAGAAAGGCATTAGTGGCCTAGGAGCTATCTTTCCTACCTGAATGAGGCTATTCTCTGCCCTAATTGCAATATCAAAGGCTTGAGGTAGTGAATTCCCTCCCATAGATTGGATTACTACCCAAATATCACTATTCAAGCTTTTGAGAAAATATAAAAATGCATATTCGGTAGAGGGTCTTATCGTGGCAGGAATCCTATTCCATGTCTTCTGAAATCTGAGATTAAAATCACTTAGTTCTTCTTGTGGAGCCCTTTTAATCATAGTTAGTTGCTACACCAAAGACAAATTGTCAGACTTATCCTCAAAAAACTTAGAAAGCCTCTCCCCCAAAATATCCCAAGTAGCAATAGAATTTACTAGAAGAGTTCTGAACTAGTCAAGAGCTTTACCTTTTAGTGATGCGGCCAATAGCTTCAAAGCCACATCTTCCTCTGTGACATGATGGACATTGCAAAGAGATGAAATATCTCTAATGTGTTCGATAGATGTCACTTGACCTTCTCGGGTGAATGATGGAAAGCCTTTCAAGGAAGCCAAAGGTATGTTGTGATTTGCAATTCGGAGAGGACTACCTTGATCAAAAGGAACAAATGACAGATTTATTTCCATTCTTGCAATTGGTGGTACTTGTTGCTAAACAACAGGTACAAAAGTAGGTTGGGTAGGCTAAACTACCTTCCTCTGGTAAGTCTTCAAATTTTGGAGAGTTTCTACAGTACCACTTATAGAGGCTCCAAGAATAGAACTATCTATAAATATATTTTCAACACTTGGAAATTCTGAAAAATTAGGAACACTTAGATCTTCAGGAAGACTGATTTCTTCAATAATAAACTCAAGTTCCTCTAAATCTTCCACTAGATTTTCAAAAATGGGGTTATCAAATGATGAGAAATTTGAATTCAATATAGTACCTCTTGGATCTTGTGATGCTCTTCTACCTATGGATGATCTTCATCCCCTTCTTCTTGACTTTAATTCCTGATACACAAATCCCTCCTTGTTTGATCTTGTTGGAATTCTACTCATTAAAATCCACACTGAGAGCTGTAACTGAAATTAAAATTAAACAACCATAGACCTAGTAGATCAGAACTGAGAAGTAGTTCGTGGTCCCACCGGGCGTGCCAAAAACTGTTGAGGTTTAGAATTGTCACCCCAACTCAGGCATTAGGGCTGCACAACAATTCCATCCTAACAATGGAAACCTTCTCTAGCTATGGGTAGACTATGTTTGAGAAGGAGTCTCGAGATTCTAGGCCCGTTCCTATTGAATTTGGGTATCAATTTTATACTATCTTCTCCTGATTTTGGGAGGGAAAGAGAGAAACTCTAACTAAAATTTCATGAACAAAAAATGAAAAGGTGATACACCAAATAGATTTAGATCTCTCAAAGCTTCAAACTCACACTCACTTAACATACCCTAATGATCTCTGCAATATCACTCACTACCCAATACATAGGCTAATTAGAAGGTCACTACTAGGGTTTAACCACAAATATCAATCTTACTATCAACAACATGCATATTCTGCAAAAGGATTATATTCTGTAATCTAGAATAGGAAATGATACAATCCACTAATCCATGCTATAGATGTATTACACTTGAATGTAGAAAATTGAATAGGATTTGAACATATGATCACCCCAAGATATATGAAAAATGGTGCAAATATATTCTTTTCAAAATCTCTATGTAGTTACATGAATGAATCTCAAATGGCAAGGAATACAAGCACCCTCTTGCACAAAATCAATATCACAAACATGAACCAACAATGTATACAAAACATAAACAGATAGCTATAGGAACAAGAAGTTCACTAAAATCTCTTCTCTCTACAATCTTGGATCCTCAAACATGAAGCTAAGGATCCACTATATAGCCCACATGGCTTAATTTTTGAAAATATTTCCCCCCAAAAATCTCTCCACACTATCAAACTACTAAACCATATGGCTTAATAAGTGCCCTAAATCAAGTCACTAAGTTTAGCACCCCTAAAGTTGGTAAAAAAAATACATCTTTCTAAATACACTACCAACTTTATTACATAACAATCACAATGCATAAACATGAAAACATAACCTCCAAAGGCATATAATCCCAACATAACCCTTTATCATGAACAACCCTAACTCCACTAAGTCGGCAACAAAGCTTAACCCTACTCAGCCGACACCATACTATGGAAGTAGATGTAACTCTAAGTTGATATTTTACCACAACTCACCATTGACATGATTAATCCTATTGAGAAGATAGTTTGTTGTATTTTGTGGCACAAAAGGTACCATCATGGCACTGTAGAGGGAATGTTGATGCACTAAAACTGTCATGGCATTTACTCCATCTATCAGTGGACTTCAAACTCGAGTAAAACACAATGCATAGTGTCTATTGGTTTCATTTGTATCTAGGGTTTTCATCTCTATGGTGCCGCCATGTTGATTCTGGAACCATGATTATTGGCAATGTATTTGCTTCCATTCTGTGAAGAAGCTCAGGATTCTTGAGCTTTATGAGGAAACAAAGATTGAGTTTTGCTTCGCCATAACACATGCCATCTTATGTTAGTTTCTTCTTCAATAATGCTGGAGTATTGCAGTCTCTTCTTTGCTCGAACTTAGGCTTTTAATATTGAGTCCACTCCAGCTTGGGATGTGTTAGAACAACTTGGACTTTGAGAGTTTCAATGCCATGACAAATGGCACCACCATGTATGCTTTAAATTTGGGGTTTTGAAGTTAATGGTTTGAATAAATACTGCAAGTTTAGAATGAACTTAAATTGTGTTTAAGAGGTGTCGAGCTCCCCATGAGATTTGACATTGAACTGAGGATATTTCACCCACAGCTTCATATTGGTCCCTAGTTTTGATGGTGTGATATGAATGAAGCTGGAAGAAAATACTTTGTTTGACTGCGGCCACCACTTCTTGTAACTTCATAAAGCTTCGAGCTTCACTCTGCTAGTCTTTTCCCATGACACTTGGCCTCTTAAGATAAGTAATCTTGCACTTTTGTTTACTACAGTTTTAATGTGAAAATAGAGACAATGTTGAGGGAATGTCGATGACTCCTTTTGAAATAACAATGGGGTTTCTTTCTATGCTTTGCTTCTTGTCGAACCCTTCATTGTAGCATGAAACATTAATTGATGTTAGGCTTTGCTGTCACTTTGTTGTTCTGCTATCATTTAGTTGTTCTGCTGTCACTTTACAAGAATACCCACATGGCATTTTGTCGACAATCTGTAAGTAAACTTGTAGATGTGCAAGTTTGTTAACACCTTGGTTTGAACTAAGAACACGAATTCCTTCATGACTATTTTTTAATGCTTAAAATCATACCACTTAATTTTTTTATGAAAACAAAATACTGCAGTAAGCATAAAACATGCTCCTTTGTCCAGGCCAAACATCCATTCTTTATTATGTCTGAAAAAAAACACAAGATCTTTCTCTAGTATGCTTGTAATGTTATAAAAACACATATTCAGTTTTACTGATAATAGTATGAGCATATTTTAAAAAAAAATGGAATCATAACATGTTTTGAAACATTCTGAAAATGTTGTTCTTCATAGTGCAAAAAACACAATGTTCTTTTAAAATGCATATATGGTACTACCCATGGGGTTCGAGCACGGGCTCGTGACTCCCATGGGCTTACTCAAATTGAGAACCCTAACTGGCATGTATGTCTTATCATTATGAAAGTATACCCTGCATTGTTATCATGATTGTATAATGTATGCATGAATAAACATTATCTTCCAATACAATAGTATAAGATGTATTTTATTTAAATACCCTACATAAAGATATCCTTTTGAAACTTTGTTTGAAGGCATGAAACTACATTCCTTCCAAAATCATGAATTACAACATCTTTTAAACTCTTTGGATGGACAATCACTAGTATTTTATCCATAATGCAACTGCCTTCTGTGAATGAAAGCACGCAAACATGTTGTTACTAAAACCTTTGTTCTCTATTTTTTACTTGCAGTTTTTTAGTGATTGTCACTTCTTCTATACATCTTTTCTTTGTAAATTTTACTATTTCAAGTAAACAAAATAGTAGTACCTCATATCATAGAAAATATGATCAATCACTAGGCATGTGGTTTCTACATGGATCCTCAAAAATGAACTCTTGTACCTTTTCTGCATTTGGTATACTTACTGCAACAACATCTCATGTTATTTCTCACTTGTACAATAACAGTCAACCTCACATTCTTCCATTTCTACATTTTTTTAGTTTATCAATGATCTTTCTTTGCTCATGTGTCTCCTGTAGCATCACTTGTATTCTTTCATGCATTTTCATCTTTTCTCCCTTATGCATGTGAGCAATAACCACCTAAGATGTAAACAATCTTTCTTGCATGTAATGGCTTATGTGAAGTTCAAGCACGAGCTCGTGAAATCCACTGTATTTCCTTCTTGCTTCCTGCATTCAGTTACACATCCACATATTTTCACACATATCACCAATCATTATATTAGGTCAGCAGATAACATGAATCAATTAATGTTTGTGGGTGAGTGTCAGCTAGGATGACACTCATTCATGAATATTGGTTGATTTATTTGTGTTTGTTGAATTAAAAGGTTGATCAAATTTTGACAAAGGTTTCTCAGACAGGAATACTAATTCCCTTTCATTCATTTATCTGATTATAAAGACAAGAACAATATGCATGAAAGTGACTATAAATAAAAAAAGGTTTCATGTTTAGAACAAGTCCCTTTAATACTATGTTTCAGATATTGTGGATGCACGTTTTCTTGTTACATTGATTTCATCAGATTGATATGTAGTACTACAAAAATTGATTGTATGAAGTTTGTGTTCCATGTATTGCTTAGATCAAACTGGATCTAACACCCCTTTTCTCTCATGATGCAGGTTGAACCCTAAAAGACCTAAATGAAGATGAAAACATGGACTTTGGAGACCTAGGACCTGACAGACAATCAGCAAGAAACCCAACCACAAGGCAATGCATGGGACCCCTACTCCATACTTCTATCATGCTTTCTATTCTGCAATGTACTATTTACTTGACATGAAAAGAAATATGAAAAGACACTTGTATGTTACATTCAGTTTGAATGCACAATGTAATTGACCAATTATAAATTTGAAATTTTGAAATGTGATCAATTCTTAGAGTACAAATGATAACTTTTGACAATGAATGTAATGATAAAATGTTGATTAATAATATTTGAAGGATAGTATTAATTGGACTCTTCTAAAAATGCAATTTTACTCTATTTGTGGTTATTTTGATGAATGCTATAAATTAGGGTAACAATAACTACGATGGAGAACCAATTCTTGTAAGATATTAAGGTAATATCCATGATCCCAAAACTACAAGATGTATAATTATATGAGAGGAGATACATATTACCTAATTTTGTGACCACTTATCTTAAAACTTTCATGCCATAATTCTATTTGATACTTGCATGTTGCTTCAAATTTGCACAACGCTGAATGCAATGGAAATCACCCATGATAAGGTTTTTTTTAGCTATAGAAGGAATATATAAAGATCTGATTTAATTTATTAAAGCTACCTATTGCTGTTAATATCAATAGTCAAATTTAGAATAGTTTTAATTTGTCAAACACCCAAACATCTAGAAAATAAAGCTTCATTTTTATTAACACTGGTTATTCACTCTCCAACTCAACCTATACTACCTTCTAAATCATAATAATCCAAATCTTATTCAATCACCCAAATCAAATAAATATTGACACATTACTTAAATGATGTATTAAGTGGATAGACGCAGATAACATATAGATACCAAATATTTAAGAGGTTTAACATTGATGGTGATTGATTAAATTCTACTTTTCCATATAAGTATTTCCAATAAAAGAATAGTTTGCATGAATAAAATCAATGAATTACTTGTCAAGAAATCTATTACCTATTACTAAATAATTCATATATTGGTTCATCAAAATATATGTCAAAAAACATAAAACAGATGAAGAAAGTAAAATGAAATCAATAAACGTAGATTACTGCACCTCTGAATTGGAGAGCCTGCTAATTCCGATTAGTTCCTTCTTGACCATCACTCTACAATACCATGAATGTGAACATTAGATGAAATTTGTATGCATACAAACACAAGTAAACTAATCAAACAATAGGATTTAAGAGTACAATGAAAATTACCTATTGATCAATTTTCTTTCTCTTGTTCAACAATATTATTCTATTCCTTCTTTCCTCCTCCTTCTCAGCACTATTATAAGATTGCATTTCAGCTTCAACCTCTTTCTTTTTTTTTTTAGGGAGTTCCTCATAATTTTTTACACTATGTATTCTGCATTTACATTTAATTACATGCTTTCTTTGCATATCATACCACAACTTCATGTGGTAGTCAACATCACTCTCCCTCTTTTGATAGACTTGAAGCTTCGGATGCTCCAAAGATAGGAAGAGATAGATAATGTCCATTTGTATTTATATCTCTTCCATTCTTTGGGGCATCTGATGCTTCAAGTGAATTTAGGGTGCAATTTTTAGTCTTTTGATGGTTGATCTTGTATAGAATCAACTAATGCAAATAATCCACTAGGGGTGGAAAGATCAAGGAAGAACTCAGAAGTACAAGGCCTAAGGTCCATACCTAATGCATCGGGGGATCATCATAGATGGTCTTGCCTACATAACTTGCAGAGACATTGTAGTTTAGGTTTAACTTTAAAACCAGTCTTTCAAAGGATGGTAGAAGTGGTTATGCAACCCCTTTCTAGGGTAGAGTCCCCACACAGTGTCTCCATCAGCTACCATCCACTTAGGTTAACAAGGATGAGATCCTAATTAGATTCTACCTACAAATAAGTTATACGTAGACCTCCTCATAAGGTTACATACCCATCGGTTTGTAGCTACGATGGAGAACCAATTATTGTAAGATATTAAGGTAATATCCATGATCCCAAAACTACAAGATTTATAATTGTATGAGAGGAGATACATATTACCTAATTCTATGACCACTTATCTTAAAACTTGCATGACATAATTCTATTTTATATGCAAGAAAATTCTTTCTTAAAACTTGCATGACATAATTCTATGACCCAATATCAACAAACAAATTACAACAATATAAACTTAATTTAGTCAAATTACTTGGCTTCAAATACAACCAATGTTCGTTTGTATCTCTCTCTTCCTGTCTTTGGACATCCAATGCTTGAAGTCATACTTGAAGGATGTTCACCAAAGGGGGTTCTAGATCAAAGAACTCCCTTTCACTTATTAATTGTGAAGCCATCAATGATTTTAAATGATAATATGCAAGAAATATGGAAAACCATTGCAAACACTATAAAAAATATAATGTGCATACTTCTAAAAAATAAAGGTTTCGTAGTGCATGATATAATAACTACAAATATTTTGGAAAGTAACAATGTAGAAGATTTTAATTTATATCTATACAAAAGATGTACAAATGTACAAAAATATTCTAAACATTTTTTAATTCATCACCTGGACAACTCAACTTGTCAACCAAATTTACTAGTTTTGGAACATCCAAAGGGAAATCTGGGAGTTTTACCAATGGTATTTGCAAGATGAATACATCAGGTTATATTCAATGCTCTTTCCACCCACTCTCTTCAAACAAAATTTTCTTGAAGTCATGAATGTAGAGAATATATGAAAATATAGTGGGCCTAGCTAGTAGAATTATCATAAAGTATCAATATATCAGTGACATGATAAATAGTGAGCCTTTGACAGTCCTCTAAACATGAAAACCATAAAAAAGGAAGTCTAAAATGCATGAATAATATCCACAAGGGTACCATACTTGCATCCTAAAACATTGAAGAGGGAATTTTTGGTTTACCAAGTAGTCAAAAGATGCCCAATGATAGAAGATAGTCATGATCTAGAAGAACCAAAGATAATTGAGAAGGTCATTTAGACCCTTCACTCAACATGGTCGTCAAGGGTGGTGAAATATGAAGTCTTTCAATTGAACATGACAACAAAGAAGAAAGAAAAATTTCTCTTGAGAAAAACATTAAAGAGATTAAAGAGTATAAATATCAAATATGGTGAAGAAAAAATTCCCCACTTCTTCATCCTCCATAGAAGCCTGATCAGATGCAAAGCCTTTGAAAAAGAGGGTGAAAGAGACCTCAGGACAGAACCTACAAGAATCAAAATTGAGAGAATGTTGAGTGGAAATTTTGGACAGACTCATACAGAATATGTGAGGAACTTTATAACATTAATGAAAAGGATTGTGTCATAAATGAAACCCTAATTAAGAAAGATACATTAATATAGAGATATAAGTGTATCTTTCCTAATTAGGGTATCATTATATATCTCTATATTAATTTATCTTTCTTAATTAGGGTATCATTTATGACTCAATCCTTTTCATTAATGTTATAAAGTTCCTCACATATTATGTATGAGTCTGTCCAAAAGTTCCACTCAACATTCTCTTAGTTTTGATTCTTGTAGGTTCTATCCTAAGGTCTCTTTCACCCTCTTTTTCAAAGGCTTTGCATCTGATCAGACTTCCATGGAGGATGAAGAAATGGGGAATTTTTTCTTCACCATATTTAAAGGGTTAAGGAAATCTGGGAGCTCATCTATATCTACATGAGCTATTTCCTCAATTGTTGCAGGTTCTTTTCCCCTATCCTAAACATCAATTTGTGATAGGAATATCAGTAAAACTATCAAAATAACTCCAAAACCCTAAATAAAATAACATAATAATACAAAAAATTTCAAGTATCTAATTTGTACAATTACAATAAGGTTTACCTTTGCTGAATAATGGGTGGGTGGAGCATCCCCTCTACCTCTATCATGTGGGGGATCCATGTCATCCTGTGACAAAGATAAAATATAAAAACTTCAGCAAACTGAAAGCAATAGACTTAGCAAAAAAAACTTATTAATAAAATGGTATATTGGAGTCATAAACTTGAGGTTAGTTTAAATGGTATATATTACTTACCCCCCAATGATAGTAACTTTTTTTTTATCCATGTGATTCAAATGGTAATTTATTAGCAGTTCTTCCCCTGCACTTATTGATTTTATCACACATACAAAAACATGACTCCCCTCATGCGCCTCAAATATGCAATTTGGTTGCTTACTAGTTGTCGCAGGTCACGTACTATTTATAAAACCCACAATATTCCCTATTTTTTTTGGTCTCCCATCAATCTACACATAAAATTTTTACTTTGACCATTTTCTTTCCATTGTATCTAATTTGCTGACAGTGCATACCTACGCATACTTTTTTTATATTGAGCAATCCATATCCAATCATGGCAATTGTAACAAGGTCTGACAAACTCCATCAATTCAAAAACTTTGTTGTAACATACCTTTATCCCATCCATGGAAAATATGCCCAAACTATGTAATGAGGATGGAGCTATGTGATATATCCTCTCGTTAACACAAAAATTAGTGTTAATTGGAGGTAGCTCCTTGGGTACCCATTCTTTCTCTGAATATCGTCGCAATTGGAACGGTATTGACCATTGAAATATGCACCATCTAGGATGGTCAAACTTCCCTAGTTATAAATTATGAGTGTCACAATTACAACGGGTATGCGGCAGATATGTTGTACATGCAACATCCAGCTATCGACAATTTCTGACATCTGGACATTCCATGTAGTGCTTTGGCGTCAGTCGTTCTCTAAACACCAACGTAATTGCGACGATACGATATATTTAAAAATATATATATATATATATATATATATATATATTGAGCTTCTCTTTTTTTTTAGAATATTTTAACATACTCTACTTAATAGGGCTGACCACATGAAGGTGGAAGCTCATCTAGCCCCTTTGAGGAGCCTCATATGACCCTTTACGACACTTTAAGACCTCTAAGATGTATTCTTAGGGATCGTAAAGGGTAATAAAGGGTCATAAGGGGTCCTGGGACACACCAGCTGAGAAACATAAATGTAGGCATCATGGTCACAATTTTTTGGAGACACAACATAATTGAGTGGTATACCCAGATGATGCAACGAAACCACTACTCCTCCAGTTCCAAGTTGACACTGTAGGATCCAAAAACCATAAATAATGAATAAATTTAGAGAGAAAAGGAGGAGTGCCATAATGACTAAAATAATATAGGGAGCCTATATTATTTTTGTCATTACGACCCTCCTCCGCTCTCTAAATTTATTCTTGGATCCCGCAGTGTCAACTTGGAACCAGAGGAATAGTGGTTGTGTTGCATCGTCTGGGTATACCATTCAATTGTGTTGTGTCTCCAAACAATTGTGACCATGATATCTAAATTTATGTTTCTCAGATGTTGTGATATCTACATTTATGTTTCTCAGTTGTCGTGTTTATGTTTATTCACTGGAATCAAGGGTGTAGAAGGTGCTCTGCATCATTTGGGTATAGTACTTAATTTCTATACCCAATTGATGCAAAGAACTCTACTGGGCCCCTTATTCAATTGAAGATAAAGGAAATTGATCCCCTTTTGATAAATATTCCTCAAGAAAGATAGATGTTATCCTACCATTTCTACTTAAAAATAATTCCCAAGGGAAAACGGGAAACCAATGATTAGTAGTGCCCAAAAAAAGAGGCCAAATCACAGAAAAAAAATGCATAAGGATATAAAGTTCATTAACTAGATAAGTTTTTGTAATGATGATGAAGTCATCATGAGCTATATAAAACTAGTTTCGTGAAGAGATGCAAACTATGTAAAATGTTGGTAAGGGGTGGTAAGATCAAGGAATAACTCAAAAGTACAAGACCTAAGGGCTAGAAATAATGCCTCGGGGGCTCATCATAGATGGCCTTGCCTACGTAACTCATAGAGACATCATATTTTGGGTTTAACTTTACCAGTATTTTATAGGATGGTAGAATTGGATACACAACCCCTTTCTAGGGTAGAGACCCCAGATAATGTGAAGTATCAGGTGGTGTAGACTGTACCCTCCTTGTTAGGGGTGTTCTTTGAGATTATCTCCCTTTATATTTTCTTGTTATTGGTCACTACAAAAACTCAGAAGATTTTGAGCTTCTTATTTCAATCTTTCTCATAAACTTTGAACAAGACTGAATCTTCTATTCTTCACCAATGGAGTCGCTAGATATACTTTCAAGATGAAACCTCTTTTAGGTCTGTACTATGCAATCAGTATATCAGTGATAACATAATATTGAAAATAAACTTCCTTTAGGTGTGTGTCCCACCGGGTGTGCCAGAACTGTTATACACTAAATTTTGCACCCTAGGTCAAGCTCTCGTAGTCTTGATAATCTAGTATAACATGGGAATCATCTCTAGGTTGTGGGACCTTTGCTAACTGAGATGAGACCTCCAAATTCTAGGCTGGCTCCTCTTGGATAATCACCCAAATTTGCTTCTTAATATAAAAGTAAGTTCTTGAGGGAAACGGGATAGAAGGAGTGCATGAAAGAGAAATAACTAAATAAGAAAACTATTCTACTAGGTGATACACCGAAATTAATATGAAGATAAAATAGTGGCCAGACCAGCATAAAGACTCTTAGATCTAATAGAACACAATCTATCTGAACAGGCTTGCATAAGTATTCACAAAGAGGTCTAAAATAGAAAGAGGCTATTCAAGGAAATAAAGGATTTCACTAACACTAGCTTTCCTAAGAAACTTAGACACAGATTGTGACCTACAAGAAAATGTTCATTTCAAAAAATGGATGCAAAAATAAGACAAAATAGTTTGGGATGAACAAAATCCACAAACTATCTAAATCAAATCATCTACAATAGCATACAAGGATGCTGAAAAAGAGAAAGGCTCTGGAATTCTAAGACTTCTCTTATATAAACCAATGTATCATATGCATTAAGAGAAAATACAGAAAGAGGGAAATTAGAGGACAGAAAAATGTCACAGATAATTTCCACAAAGTCTGGATTCCAATGAAAGATTAAAAATTGCCAAAATTAGAGGGCAAAAAGAATGCCTCAGATAACTTTTTACAACTGGAAAACTCTTCTTACCAATAACTTGTAAAACTATTATATACATCCTCCTTTTGCACACAGGCTTGGAGCAAATCTGATTCCCAAAATTAGGGTTGCAATTCATATGCAATAGAATAATCATAAACCCTAATACTATCAATTCTGCTCATAAATGCATCATGAAATATCTGAAATGATCTGATATGCCTTTGAATATCTTACTGATCACCATAAATGCCTCTAAGAAGTCGGCCCAACCAATCCCTCTATCAAATTCCTGAGAAATCACGTCACCACTTATGAACTTTGAGAATCAAATTTTCATTATTTTAAATATTCAAATAATAATGGTTAGGTGGCACAGGAGCTTGATTAATGGTTCGTATTTGAATCTCTATCCTCTTTTTAAATGGAGCCATAGATTCCTATCTTTCTTATTATTGCCTTTATCCTTTATCTCGCATCAGACGAGGCCTTAACCCTGAGTCTCCAATTTGCTTATGTCTCTAGGTCGTGAGATGTTTTTATTAACTCTCAGTCCATTATGAGACAACTCGACCACCATAGGATTAGATCTGCATTGGATGACTATCACTAAGTCTCCAGATCATAAGAGAATATTCCATTCCTTCACGAGACTTAGCAACTACCACGAGATTAAAATCCGATCAGCAATGCTGATTAAAACATCCACAAACTGGGCCTTTAGCTTACTCAACTTCCTTGACCATGGTTCATCTGGAGACATGGCAACTAAGTAGTCTTTTGGTCTCTTATCATTCTTCTTAGCTATGGTTTCTTTATGAGACTTGATGACTGAAAGAAAGCTTAACTCGACCAGCCTGAACTCAAGTTATATATACAGGGTTAGAAATATACTAATTTGTGAGATCTCATGATCTTTTGTTAACTCTAAGTTAGTTCATGAGACCACGCGACTATCATTGGATCATCACATAAGATCAACAGCTAGTGCAAAGTCAGGAGAAATTTTAACTGGCCCCACCATCTTATGAAGACTAAGCGACTACAGCAAAATAGAAGAGGCAGTCTCCAAGTCTCATGATCTCTGCTAATGTCATCATTTCTTTTAGAGACTTAGCGAAAACCGTGAGATGGAGAATATGAGTGATCTGGATTGACGATGCACAGTAAGTCTCTTGAGCTTTGGATAATATTCATTTTCTTACCGCAACAAGGAGACAAAGGGTATTATATTTGCACACATGTCTTTAGAGGGTTCTTAAGTTATCCAAAAAGGTAATGAAAAAATAGAATAAGCTCGGGATAACTAGGGTTTTCTATCAAGTTTGCATAGGGATTTCAATACTTAGGTTATTTGTATGAATAAGATAAACCAAAGGGATGAAAACATAGTAGAGGACACAACCAAGACTAGAAAATTTAAGGTCTTTCTCATAGGCCGGGCTCTACCCTTGTGGGAGCCACATTTACTCCACCTATAGAAAAAATTTACCAGATGAGGAAAATTTGGGTAACAATTCACTGTTATGGAGATGATTGTTGTCTTCTTTGATCACCATGTTCCTATCCCTTAAGCCTGAGAGGGTATTTGATGACTTAGAGTGGGTGAGACCAAGTTGAAGAAGTGTCTTAACATCTTTCTATTTTTACATTTTCTTGTTGAGAGATTAGTGTAATGTCCCTTGCTAGGTTGGACATAATTATTACATATATAATTCAAACTTACACTGTATGTCCCAAGAACATAATAATTCAATTTAAAATATTCATAAATAGGAAGTTTCATTAGTTCCTGTATATCCAATCATATTACTATTTGGCTTAATGATTGGAAGGTGTAGGTCTTATCCAAGTTGCCTAGAGACCAGTGAATGGACTCCCTCAAAGTTTATAGGTCCAAGTCTCTATCATGAAGGATTAAAAAACATTGACCCCTACCCTCTATTGGGATAAGATCCATTTCTTGGATTTATACAAGCCCCTCCTTGGTAACATTTTAGTCCCTTCCTCTTCAGGTACTAAATAGTAACAAATTTGAACATGGACAAATATGAGTATGACTCCATTATTATTAGTGAATATACATATTACAGATGTAAATATTAGATCATTCAGATATATGTTACAAAAAATTTAGATTTATACATTATATATAGATGATTCTGATTTGATCCTTATTAACATATAATATATATGATAGACTATATAAGGTTGTTTATCCTTTATAAATATATATATATATATATATAATCACAATCTCTTATACATACTTAATATATATAACATAACTTTATTTGATTTCACTGTTATTAATATATATTTCTCATACACACATATCTTGTATATTATGTATATGTATATTCACTTATGAAATATAACATACATATATGTATAATTATGATTTCATATTATATATATATGATTTTTGTATTATTAATATATCTATTTTCTGATTTTGCTGTTGTAACTGAAATTAATATTATGTATCTATATTAGACCAAATATTGATATATGATTTCCATTGATCTGTATCAATATATATCATATACGTATATGTATTCAATATTATCTTATTCTATGATAATTCATATCCATATATCTTAATCTACTATGATTCCTTCATATTTATATATTCTTTTGTGTGATCTGTTCTTCCCACAATTAGTGGATAAATTGCTTAGTTTGACAAGTAATGCAAAAGGCACTTGTCCACTTATCTTCTAGGTGGTTATCCTCATTTATTTCCCTTTGATTATCAATAAAATATACTATTATATGTACACAAGTTGTTTCTCCTAAATACCTATATATGTATATCTATGTATATAGTTGGATATATATATATTTTTTAGGATATATACACACATATATATATATAGATATATCTATCGATATGTATGGGATATCTCTCTTTGATTTCTGGTAAACTAATAAGATAATTAGTAACTCTTTCCAAAAATCTATAATAAAGAAAAAACTAAATCAAGGACTATTTAGGATAAAGTTCAATTCATCAAGATAGATCTCGCCATTTGTAAACAATGGAATATAACTCCTAGAAAACCCCCAAAATAGCAGAGAAATGATTTCCTAGTAATTATAAGTAATTATAGACTATAATTACACATTGTCATATCGAATAGCAGTTTCCTATAATTAGGCCCTTAGATAATTACTCCAATTTCACAGTAATAATGACTCTAAGGCATCGCCTATAAGGTATGGACAATAGTAACTAATAGTATTGTGAGTACAAGATGTATTCGATGGAGATTGATTCTGATAATCTCTTATCTTGAAGTCTTTGAATTTTTAGTACAAATATTTATTTGCAGGGTCATGTTTCATTTCCTATAGTTTTAAATTTGTTTCCATACACTGTTGATGCACAAGGAGCTATGAGGGTGTCTTTCTTGCATGAAAGACAGATGCAAACAATGCAGAGCCAGTCTATGCTTTCAAATTTGATCATTTTAAACTATAGTTTGATAGAAATTTATCATCTTGGGAGAAAATTTCTTTGAGGAACTGTGTATATGTCAAATAGGGCAGGGAGGTCTATGATGTATATGTCAAGTAGGATAGAGAAATTGGGGCTTGCATGGAGGATTAAACTGGTATCCTTGGCCACACCCATTGTGTTTACTGAGGAACCATCAAGCTGGGTAACCCTCTTTTGGAAAGGTTCATATTTTAGTCCCAATTGGTCAGCCACTTTCTTAGGCATGACAGTGCTAGTAGCTCCACTATCTACCATATAATTATGTACTAAATATTTTCCAATAATTAAAGATACATAAAAGGGAGGTGGTTTTAAATTCCTACCTTGGATGGTATTTTCTTTGGAGTTGCTGCTTGGAGCCTCCTTTTCTTGATCAGTGTTAACCAACACTGACTTTGTTGTATCTTTTGTGGGTTGAGGAGTTGACACTTCACCCATAGCCTTCTTCAAGATTTCAGGCTGCCCTGGAATAGCCAAAGAGTCCTAGATAGACATAGTAACATTTTCTTTCTTCATATTGTCCACAATATTGAAGGGTACTGTTGTGTGTACTCTTTGGTGTGCTTTCACTATGATAGGCTCAACCTCCTTGGAAGGTTGATTTTCCTTGATTGGAATGATGGGGACCTTCTTCAATATGATAGGAGTAAATGGTTGTGAAGATTCTATAGATATAGAAGCCTTAGCCCTATCTCCTATTTGCTCCATGTCTTGAGCTCTTCTTTTAGACCTAGTATTGGCAGAAATTGGGGATTCACCATAAACTCTATTGAAATCTTGTTATTCCCAATTAGGGAGAGTGGTCTCATCATGTTGTTTTTCTTGCCGGGGCATTGAACCACTAGAAGAGGCCTCTGATTGTGCATTTGAAGCATTCTGCACCATGAGTTCTTGGTGTACCCTTCCATTTAGACATGTTGTCTAGTTATGAGACTGATTACAAGGATAACACCATTCCATCTCTACAACAATATTAATTTGACTTTGACCACATCCCTAACTGGATTTGCAGAGTTAAGAGGCATCAGATTATAAGGTTGAAATTGCCTTTGATTAAAAATTTTCCTTTGCCCCTGATAACCTCCTTGATATGGTGGCCTATTTTTCTTGTAAGATTGTCCTTGATTTTGATACTACTGATTAGGACCTTGATTTTTCTGTTGATAGGATGGTCTACCCCCCTGATCCTATTTCTGTAAGTTGGTCAATTCCTTGGTCATAGTTTACAATAAGTTGGTCATTTCTTGCTGATGACTCTGCATCTTTTGTTGATTGTCTCTTAATTCCAGTAGCTCTTGAGAAGGGACAACTTTTGATTCCTCACTTCTCATACCAGCCTTAGGTGCTACTATGGTGGGTATAAGGGTAAAAAGAGGTGTAGTGGGCTGAAGATTAGGAAACATAGGCATGGGTGGCCTTCTGGCTATCATGCCTGCCTAGATCAAACAATTTTCAGCCTTGACAACTATGTCAAAAGCCTGAGGTAATGAAGTACCTCCCATGGATTGGATCATGATAGAGATCTGACCATTTAAACTTTGCAAGAAGTATAGGAAAGCATGGTCAGATGATGGCCTTACTGAGATAGGTATTCTATTCCATGTCTTGAGGTATCCATTATTGAAATATGTCATCTATTCTTGAGGATCTCTCCTTATGGATGTTAGTTGCTCAACCAAAGATAAATTATCTAATTTATCCTCAAAGTATTTACTTAATGCACCCTTAATCCATCCCATGAATTAATAGAACCAACAACTAGAGTTCTAAACCATTCTAAGGCCTTACCTTTAAAAGAGACTTCTAATAGCTTGGTAGCCATATCTTCTTTTGTGATATTGTATATACTATAGATAGTAGTCACATCTCTTATGTGTTCAAAAGTTGTTGTTTGTCCTTCACTTGTGAAATACAATAGACTTTTGAGTGCTACCAAGGGCACATCATGATGTTGAGAAAATTTCAAAGGACTTCCTTGGTTGAAGGGTGAAAAGGCAAACTGTCAAGCCATTATAGGAGCTGTGATTTGCTGAAAAACAACTATGTGGGTTGTATTTAAGGGTGGAGCCAAATATTCTTGTAACTCTCTGGTTAGAGATCTTCCTCTCCTTCTGTAATGAAAAGGCAAAGGTCTCCTATCTGAAGTATCAGGTGGTGTAGACTGTACCCTCCTTGTAGGGGGTGTTCTTTGAGATGATCTCCCTTTATATTTTATTGTTAAGGGCAGCTACAAAAACTCAAAAGATTTTGAGCTTCTTATTTCAATCTTTCTCATAAACTTTGAACAAGACTGAATCTTCTATTCTTTTCCAATGGAGTCACCAGATATACTTTCAGGATGAAACCTCTTTCAGGTCTATACTATGCAATAAGTATATCAGTGATAACATAATCTTGAAAATAAATTTCCTTTTGGTGTGTGTCCCACCGGGTGTGCCAGAACTGTTATACACTAAATTTTGCACCCTAGGTCAAGCTCTCATAATCTTGATAATCTAGTATAACATGGGAATCATCTCCAGGTTGTGGGACCTTTGCTAACTGAGATGAGACCTCTAGATTTTAGGCTTGTTCCTCTTGGATAATCACCCAAATTTTCTTCTTAATATAAAAGTAAGTTCTTGAGGGAAAAGGGATAGAAGGAGTGCATGAAAGGAAAATAACTAAATAAGAAAACTATCCTACTAGGTGATACACCAAAATTAATATGAAGATAACATAGTGGCCACACCATCATGAAGACTCTTAGATCTAATAGAACACAATCTATCTGAACAGGCTTGCATAAGTATTTCACAGAGAGGTCTAAAATAGAAAGAGGCTATTGAAGGAAAGAAAAGATTTCACAAACACTAGCTTTCCTAAGAAACTTAGACATAGATTGTGACCTGGAAGCAAACATTCATTTCAACAAATGGATGCAGAAATGAGACAAAATAGTTAGGGATGAACAAAATCCACAAACTATCTAAATCAAATCATCTACAATAGCATACAAGGATGCTGAAAAAGAGAAAGGCTCTGGAATTCAAAGACTTCTCTAATATAAACTAGTGTATCATATTCATTAAGAGAAAATACAGAAATAGGGAAATTAGAGGACAAAAAAAATGTCATAGATAATTCCCACAAAGTCTGGATTCCAATGAAAGATTAAAAATTGCCAAAATTAGAGGGCATAAAGAATGTCTCAGATAAATTTTTACAATCGGAAAACTCTTTTTAACAAAAACTTGTAAAACTATTATATACATCCTCCTTTTGCACGTAGGCTTGGAGTAAATCTGATTCCCAAAATTAGGGTTGCAATTCATATGTAATAGAATAATTAGAAACCTTAATACTATCAATTCTTCTCATAAATGCATCATGAGATATCTAAAATGATCTGATATGGCTTTGAATATCTTACTAATCACCATAAATGCCTCTGAGAAGTCAGCCCAACCCATCTCTCTGTCAAATTCTTGAGAAATTGCGCCACCACTTATGAACTCTGAGAATCAAATTTTCATAATTTTAAATATTCAAATAATAACAGTTAGGTGGCATAGGAGTTCGATCAATGGTTCATATTTGAATCTCTATCCTCTTTTAAAATAGAGCCATAGATCCCTATCTTTCTTATTACTACCTTTTTCCTTTAACCCACATCGGACTAGCCCTTAACCCTGAGTCTCTGATTTGCTTATGTCTCCAGGTCGCGAGATATTTTTATTAACTCTGAGTCCATTATGAGACAATGCAACCACCATAGGATTAGATCTGGATCAAACGACTATCACTAAGTCTCCAGATCATAAGAGAATATTCCATTCCTTCATGAGACTTAGCGACTACCACATGATTAAAATCTGATCAACGACGTTGATTAAAAAATCCACAAACTAGGCCTTTACCTTACTCAACTTCCTTGACCACAGTTCATTTGGAGACTTGGCAACTGAGTAGTCTCGTGGTCTCTTATCATTATGCTTAACTATGGTTTCTTTATGAGACTTGGTGACTAAAAGAAAGCTTAACTTGACCAGCCTGAACTCAAGTTATATGCAAGGTTAGAAATATACTAAGTCGCAACATCTCATGATCTTTTGTTAACTCTGAGTTACTTCATGAGACCACACAACTATCATTGGATCATCACATAAGATGAATGGCAAGCAAAAAGTAAGGAGAACTTTTAATTGGCCCCACCATCTTACAGAGACTAAGCGAGTAAGGAAAAATAGAAGAGGCAGTCTCCAAGTCTTGTGATCTCTGCTGATGTCGTCATTTCTTTCAGAGACTTAGCGACAACCATGAGATGGAGGATATGAGTGATCTAGATCAAGGACACATAGGAAGTCTCTTGAGCTTTGGAGAATATTCATTTTCTTACCACAACAAGGAGACAAAGGGTATTATATTTGCACACATGTCTTTAGAGGGTGCTTAAGTTATCTAAAAAAGTAATGACAAAATAGAATAAGCTTGGGATAACTAGGGTTTTCTATCAAGTTTGCATAGGGCTTTCAATACTTAGGTTATTTGTATGAATAAGACAAACCAGAGGGATGAAAACATAGCAGAGGACACAACCAAGACCAAAAAATTCAAGGTCTTTCTCACAGGCTGGGCTCTACCCTTGTGGGAGCCACATTTACTCCACCTATAGCCAACATTTACGAGATGAGGAAAATTTGGGTAACAGTTCATTGTTATGTAGATGATTGTTGTCTTCTTTGATCACTATGTTCCTATCCCTTAAGCCTGAGAGGGTGTTTGAAGGCTTAGAGTGGGTGAGACCAAGCTGAAGAAGTGTCTTAACATCTTTCTATTTTGAAATTTTCTTGTTGAGAGATTAGTGTAATGTCCCCTGCTAGGTTGGACATAATTATTACATATATAATTTGAACTTACACTATATGTCCCAAGAACACAATAATTCAATTTAAAATATTCATAAATAGGAAGTAACATTAGTTCCTGTATATCCAATCATATTACTATTTGGCTTAATGAATGGAAGGTGTAGGTCTTATCCAAGTTGCCTAGAGACCAGTGAATGGACTCCCTCAAAGTTTATAGGTCCAAGTCTATATTATGAAGGCTTACAAAACATTGACCCCTACCCTCTATTGGGATAAGATCCATTGCTTGGATTTATACAAGCCCCTCCTTGGTAACATTTTAGTCTCTTCCTCTTCAAGTACTAAATAGTAACAAATCTGAACATGGACAAATATGATTATGACTCCATTATTATTAGTGAATATATATATTACAGATGTAAATATTAGATCATTCAAAGATATGTTACAAAACATTTAGATATACACATTATATATAGATGATTCTAATTTGATCCTTATTAACATATAATATATATGATAGACTATATAAGGTTGTTTATCCTTTATAAAATATATATATAATCACAATCTCTTATACATACTTAATATATATAACATAACTTTATCTGATTTCACTGTTATTAATATATATTTCTCATACACACATATCTTGTATATTATGTATATGTATATTCACTTATGAAATATAGCATACATATATGTATAATTATGATTGTGTATTATATATATATATATATATATATATATATATATATATATATATATATATATGATTTTTGTATTATTAATATATCTATTTTCTAATTTAACTATTGTAACTGAAATTAATATTATGTATCTATATTAGACCATATATTGATATATGATTTCCATTGATCTGTATCAATATATATCATATACATATATGTATTCAATATTATCTTATTCTATGATAATTCATATCCATATATCTTAATGTACCATGATTCCTTCATATTGAAAATATTGACCATTTTATTCAATGGGATGCCACTCCTAGAAGCTACACTATCAAAAAGTTCATTTTCCATTTATAATAACTTCATATTTTCCAAGTGCATCTATTGGAGAATTTGCAACTAATATCTAATAGGAATCTCTATATTAATGTGCTTCAATGAAAAATCATTATTTCCATTTATAGGCATCTATTGAGGCATAATGCCAAACAATTCTCTTGATTTCACTATTCATGGTTCCACCATCGGCATGCATATCTACCAGAGCATTATCGAACTATAATATCAAATTAAAATCTATTCCTACCATGTTTTGTTTCTTTGCATATCTTTTCAAACATTCAACAAGATAGAAATTTCTATAATATCAAATTAAAATCTGTTCCTACCATGTTTTGTTTCTTTACATATCTTTTCACATTTTGAGCATTTTAAACTGCAGTTTGATAGAAATTTATAATTCATAAGGATATAAAGTTCATTAGCTGGATAAGTTTTTGTAATGATCTAAAGATAACCTAGTTTATTGACAAAAAATGCCAACTCTAAAAAAGTAGTCTAGCATAACATTCTTATCGTCACAAGTGAAAAAATCTTCATTGTGACCATGGAAGATACTCATAGAAGCATAGTCATCATTAGTGCAAGATATCTCACATGCCTCCACCATTTTATTTTCAAATCCATCTCTATTACCAAGACTTGAGCCAAGCCTGCCAGAGATAATGTTTGGATTGATCGTGCGAATCCCCTACGCAACATTTTCTGAATTATTGGAAACAATCGCATGCTTAACCACCTTCAAGACCCATTCAAACCAACCAGTAACTTGAAAGAGAGTAGAAAATACTATTTTATAGATCACCCCATTGTGTACATGTGAGCCAAAAATATTATGTTTCAGAAGGTATTGAATAGCATGTTTGATGTCATCATCACACACATTAAATAATCTGGAGTATTGTTCTTCCAAGGACTCCAAATGACAACATTCAATACCAAATGTTCTATCCATTGAGAAGACCTAAAACAAAGTAACAATAATGAAAATAATATATATA
>MU223519.1:1863855-1929452 GCA_018584345.1 Thuja plicata | reverse complement strand
AACTTCAAGATTGAGGCACCCAATGTTAGAGTTTTTGCATAGAAACATGCTTTAAGTGATAGGTTGTCCTCTATATCTCATTTCTATTTACGTGTATGTTTGTTTCTCTTTTATGTGTTTGTATATCTAGTTTATTAGTTTATTAGTTTATTAAGTGATTTGGGAACATTTTAGGATTTAATTAGACAACATTATAATCAATCAATCTTGATTGCAATAAACAAATTTATTATTTCAATACCCAAGTTAACTGATTGGTGAGGTTTCTAGAGCATCAATTACTATTATAAATAATACATATTACATGTCAAGTTTTCAAATTGAATGAACTTTGGAAATAAGCAATCTTATTATTATTTTTAATCTTATGAGTCTTTTTATTGAATTAAATTTGCTCTATTGCAAATAATACACATAATATTTTATCTTAATCTCCCTAAATTCATTCATAAATTCAAAATTCACAATACTAATCATTTTAAACCCTATCATAAAAATAATTAGAGGGTAGATTTGGTAAGTTAATCCAATATGGGAATTTGTGAGGAATGTGCATTTTAGGGTTAAAGTTTGGTTCCCAATAAATTTTATAGAAGCAAAAACCTTAAAAAATAGAGGCTCCTCGCAAGGAATTTTCCTTTTCAATTTTTGATCTACACAATCAAGAAAGAAAAAGTTATTTCTTAGAGCTTTAGCACATACCCAACCCTCAAAGTGTTATTAAAACCATTCATAGATTCA
This sequence comes from Thuja plicata, assembly GCA_018584345.1. Lineage (NCBI taxonomy): Eukaryota > Viridiplantae > Streptophyta > Pinopsida > Cupressales > Cupressaceae > Thuja > Thuja plicata. The sequence goes on along the minus strand of MU223519.1, from coordinate 1,928,711 downwards.
ATCTTTTTGGGCATAACTTAAAAAAATAGGGATGAAATAGTGTTCATCACCACAAATATGCCTCTCTGCAGGCGGTTGTTGGCGATCAATCATGAGGAATTAACCCTAATCTATCATCATCAAACTAGCCTAGAAAGGCATGCATGAACGACCTTACAAAATGTGCCAAGAAGATATTAAAATCATTCGATTTATTCACAACTAAGGTTTAGATAGAAACTAGAATTCTAATAAACAAGAATCTCGACCAGAAGAGTCAATGGGTACCTGAGATTAAGAGAGATTTAGAAATCTTGGAGTTGTTGTGCTATTCCCTCTGCTAGTTACTTTGCGTGCCCTCCTTTAACTCTGCTGGTTACTCTGGTTACTTTGTGTGCCCTCTGTTGGTTACTCTATGTGCACACAAGGAAACATAATGAATAGATATCTTTTTTTTTTTTTAAGTTATTGAAAAATGAGAAAGATATCGAAGGGGTTAAGCCTAAGAAGTGAGATTGGTGATGCATTAGAACATCCTTGAAGACTCAAAATCTCTAGATGTGTGATTGATTCAATTTCAATCCTAGTGTGCCTTTGATAAAATGGATTCCTTTTCTCATGTTAGGCAAAAGATTCTTCTAGAATAGGTGTATCCTTACTCAACATGTTGTAATCAACTTAAATGTAAAAATGTTGAAATCTATGTTAATTGAATACATAAGAAAAAGAGAGAAAGTTGACCATTAAAAATAATGAAAATTAGCCATCAAATAGAAAATACAAGTTAGTAAAAAAGGTACAACAAAAAATTATTATTAATCTAAAACCTAATGCATATTATACTTGCAAAATTCATTGATAAGATGTTAAAAAAGTATTTTTTTCTCAAATCAAATTTACTTTAAAAAAAATGTTTCTTAAAATTCCTTTAACAATTTTTTTTTTATCAAAATTATTATGTTTATGCTTCTTAAGTTGATATAATCTCTTAATGGAGTTGGTAGTTAGATTAGAATTTAATTGTAATTCAGTTATTCCCCCGCTCTACCCATTTTTGTTGTGTTAGTTAATTTTTGAATTTAGTTAGTTTCCTTTACACAACTAATAGATGGCTAAGAGAATCTTTGGTTGCACATGTAGTGTCAACATCATTTATGTATATACATTCCTAGTTGATAATTAATTGAGCCTCTCTAGGTCAATGGATAACCTAATGTGACATGTGTTCCTCACTCCATTAAGCATGTGCACTAAATTGTCTATACCAATCTTGTGCACATAACAAAGACTAGTAATTTTTGACATCATTGTCAAGGATGGCACTAAGGTTTAGGATTCCTATGTTTAGATTTCATTCATTATTATTTTATTATATTATCTACTTTCATTAAGCTAGATATTTTTCTGTTCAACATTAGGACTAGTAGAATTTGAGATTAGTCTCAAACTATTCATTAACAAGTGCAAGAAGGTAGCTTATAAGCTCCAAATTCTTATTGCATGTGGTGGTAGAGGGATGCTTTAAGAAGGTTCCTTCCCTACTTAGACAGTTAAAATGACATGCTGACTATGATCATGGGGCCAAAAGATTTGTTAGAGATAATAAGGGTGCTAGAAGATGCACTTAACACTACAAGAGATCCAATTTTTTTTTAGAAACATGATCAATGAGAAGCATCTACAACAACAGAGGAAGCACCCTCCATAATGGTTGATATAGAGGTAGAAAACCCTACAATATCTAACCAGTTACCTTTGAGTTCTCTATCTCTAACCAACAAAGGTCTAATGCTCTTAAGAACATACCACTATGCTATGATGTCCCCCTCCTTATCATAACATCACTTAGCACATACGAGGTCAAGACAAAATTTGAATACGCGATCCTATAATAGAAAATTGTTTTATTTATAAGACTTCACAATTGTCCCATTTTAAAGTAAAAGCATAAAAAATTAGATAGAATATTGAGAGAAAGACCTCAAGCCACCAATCAGTAAATGATATTGAACAATAATTTTATTTAATGAAGAGCAAGTGATTACAACCATATCAATACTCTCAAGACATATTACCAATATAAGGATGCTTAGATAACAAAGACTAACTAGTAATGATCAATATAAAGACATACAAGATCATAATAGGAGGCTTGGAATGACTACTCTTTCAAATGGTTATGCCTCTTAGTTTCCTTGATTTTTCCTATAGTTGTGCCTCTCTCCCTCCACAATGAGTCATGGGATGTCCTATTTATCATCTTTGTTTGTCCATTTTTACTATCGTAGTCATGGATGGTCTTTTCATGAGTAGAAGCATGCTTCTTGATGGAAAGCTCTATACTCATTCCTGTTTATTTCATCTTTTCAATTATATAGGAAGGAGTTCATCCATCAATCCCTCAACCTGCAGCTAATTCAGAACTTGAAGATTATACTCTCACCAATAGACCACCGTCTTGCAAGGAACAATCTACAAATTGTAGTGGAAAGTGAATCATCTACTTTAGAAATAGTGAGAACTTGATTACTATGGTTGGTCAAGTCAATAGAAGATAAATCAATGCATAGATTTTCTAATTCCCTATCATTAATGATTAGCATCAGAAATGAATGATAATATAATTAATTCCATATAAAACTTCTGAGTAATTCTTAGACACCTTCATCATGCATTAATAATTTCATTCAGATACTATGAAAGGGCTTCACATGGGGAAGAGTATTAATGTAGTTTAATTTGTAGCAAGGAGGGTCAATTAAGATGAATAATATCCTTTAGACTAACAAAGATACCTTTCCAATACAAAGCGTGGCTCAGGAAGGCACGCAGGTTCAGAGGAAGGTATGGATAGCTTAGGAATAGGAACCATGACCTCAATCTTCCTTTCATCTCACCATATTAGATTAAGATTATTGCCAAAGATTAAGTGTTTTATTTTACCCATGAGATAGGTCTCACAATATAAATATTATATGTATCTAATAGCCTATAGATGTTTATAGAATATTAGATACTCCTGATTATTCAATGTAAAAAAAGGTTTTATTAATTTTGTTTCCATATATGAAGCACCGACAGATGCATATTTCCCCCCAACTCTAGCATCACCAAACTTTGCACTAATGAGATGTTTCAAATCTATGCAGATATTGTTCCTCAAAAGTAAGAGCCAAGTTGTAAGATTTTGTTGAAGTATAATTCCAATTATTTATTCACTTCTTCGTCTCATCCCTTATTCCGGTCAATACTAGAACGTTGTCTATGGTTCCAAATTGTTTAGACTATATACAATCTCCTAATCCATAGGCCACCCTCTATATCATTTATATTTTCTTCCATCCTGTGATTGTCACGATGGTCATGAGGACTCCCTTATAGCTGAGGCATTGTAACCTACAGCTTCTCATCTATGTTTTTTGCAACCCTAAAATTTTCTTTAATTTTTTTATTTGTATTTTAAAGCTCTATCTGCCAAGGGTATGCAAACTTGCAGTTTTGATGGTGGAAGGAATAGCAGGTCAATCAAAGCCATAGGAAGATCTTGAGCATATTTGTGGAGTGGAAAAGGGAAAGTGAGTAATGATTTATCAACTAGCCATATAAATGGAAAAATAGGTCAAAATTAAAATGAACTTCAAATCAAATGCAAAAACGCGTCCAAAATCAAACACTTATAGGTGGTGTTGAGAGATGCATTCTGTGTGCCCTCCTTCCCTCCTTCAGCTCTGCTTTGCGCAGTAATGTAATGAAATAAAATGAAACCATCTTTTTAAAAAAAAAAATTATATGCCTGTGTTGATCATAATTACAATGACATGTCATGGTTTTTGTAATTCCGACCAACATGGGAATGGATTTAAAAAAATTCAAAAATTTCCTTCTATAAACCGACCAAGCAAAACCATTTTAATTCTTGGTCAGAAATGTTTGTCGCAAATGTGGGTCAAATGTACTAGTGGTTGGAATTCTGACCAACATGGGCATAACTTTAAAAAAAATTAAAATTTTCCTCCTATAAACCAACCAAGAAAAACCATTCTAATGCTTGGTCAGGGATGTTGGTCGATTTTCGGGGTTAAATGTACTAGTGTGGAAATCTAGAAAGAAATTTTTTTCTTGCATGCTAGTAACTTTGATGTGCTTTATGAAGAATTATATCATATTTATGGGTGTCCATAATTTTTTCCAAGACTTTCATTATGTTTATCCATCTATAGGGCCTTTGACATCATATATTGGTAGAAACATTGGAGAAGCTAGTATGTGTTAGAATAAATGAGAGGGGGGCGGGTGTGAATCAGTGGCCTCAAAAATTAATCCAATATTCAACCAAAAATTTATACCACATATATAAAACCTCTAGTTATCTTCAATCCTACAAGATGTATGCCTTGTGTGAATCTAACATGTATATACTGCTTGATGTTTATACTATTTATCCTTTCTAAGCTTTACCGAATAGCAGTTTATCTTTTCTTAACCTTTACCAAAATATAGTAAATAACTTTGTGTTTACCGATCAATCCTGTTTTAGTAATGTGTAAAGCAAAACATCAAAGCAATGAACCATATACACATTTGACACATGGATTTTTAATGTGGAAACCCTGTTAGGGGAAAAACCACTTGGGACTGGTAACCCAAAATTTTCACTTTTCTGAAGTGAGCTCGGTGAAGAGCCAACCCTGTTAAAGGTTACAAACACATTGTTAAGTGTGACCTTGTTAGAGGATTTAAAACTAATAGTTTTTCATTTGACATCTGGCATTCATTATACTGTCAATATGAGAAACCTTTTGATACTCCTTGGGATGTATCTCAATATATAAAGGATGGTTAAATCCTACTCTGTTAAGATATTTTTTGAATCAATGGTTAAACTGAAACAATATATGATCTATTCATAAATACAACTTAATCTTGTAGATGTTCATATCTATTGTAATCTCATAATACCTCTTCTTATCATTGTTCTCTTCAATTCCTTTGCTCCACTTCTTTATGCTCGGTGAATGATGTTGTTTCTTTGTTGCTCGGTGTCCGCAGAAATCTTAGCTCAGTTCTTCAGCTTGTATGATCAGATTGGTGGAAATATATTGTGGGCTAGGTGAATGAGAGGGGGGGGGGTGAATCAGGTGTTAGTAATAACTAAGAGGCGGGGTGAATTAGTGGCCTCAAAAATTAATCCTTAAATCAACCCTTAAAACTTATAACCATAGATTATGTCTCTAGTTATCTTCTATCCTACAAGATGATTGCCTTGAAATAATTTTATCAATTTTCTACTTGTCAGATTGCTTTTCTAATCTCTCTTCTGTATGATTATCGATAAGCAGTTAACTATTTACCGAAACACAGTAAATATGTAGAGTATACCAATGAATCTAGAAATACATATGTGAAATGTAAAATAGTAAAGTAATAAACCATAAACACATAACACATGGATTTTAACTTGGAAACCCTATTAAGGGAAAAACCACTGGGACTGGTACCCCAAATTTTCACTCTTCTAAAGTGAGCCCTGTAAAGAGCCAACCCTGTTAAAGGTTACAAACACACTGTTAGGTGTGACCTTGTTAGAGGATTTAGAAATAGTTTGTCAACTTGTATCTGACATCTAATGCTACCATCCTTGATCAAACACTCACTTGGCTTGTCAATAGGTATCGGGCATATCCAATGCTACTTTTGTGATCAAAATTTTTGATACTCCTTGGGATGTATCTCAATTATAAAAGACTTTTAAGTCTTGCTCATTTAAGAGGCTTTATGCTTCAATGGTTAAACTAAAACACTAATGATATGTTCATACATACAACTTAATTGTATATTTTCAGATCTATTGTAAGTCCATTACCTCTCTAATTAATATAATCACTTATACCTTTGCTCCACACTATTATACTCTATGATGCTTGTCTCACTATTCATCGGTGTCTGCAAAATCTAGCTCTTTCCTCAGCTTGTTGATTAGGACTGAAAGAAGACTTTCTTCTCCTTCATATTTTATTTTGCATCTTTTCTCTATTCTCTTGTTCATCCCACAATTCGTAATGAATTGGGTTTGTCTCTATATAGACATGATTTTCCCTTTTCTTGGCTTTCTTGATTCTTGGCATGTTCCATAATTCTCGCCAATAGATTTAAAGAAAACTCATGATTTATCTCAAAGAGATCTTCTTTCCAACTAGACAAATCAGCTTTAAATTAATTACTTATCTCTGGCTTTATATGGATGATTAAAGTAATGATAAGTATCCATCAAATCTATCTTTAGCTTCTTGACAGCTAAGCATTTTGTCATTTTATCAACTCTCTGTTCTATCAGTCAACACTTCAGTTAGTCATCGATGATAACTGAATGTTCCATCGGTGTGACTTTAGTTGTCATTGGGATCTCCATCCTTTTTTTCTCCATTGGGAAACACTAAAATTCTCTCCATTGGGTTGCTCTGTTCTTTTCTTTTCAGGAAACACTGTAACTCTGCTCATCAAGAAACATTGTAACTCTGCTCATCAGTAATGTAGTGCATTAGCTCATCAGGTAACACTATGACTCTTCTCTTTTACTCTGACCGCCGATGTGCACTCCATCAATGTATGCAGTCACTTAGTGAATACTTGAATTGTATGCATTACTGATAGCATAGCCTTGATTCATCGGTTCTTTGAAGTCTTTGGCAGTATTTCAATGACCATATAGATTATATCAAGTTGACATCAATGACAATACAATACATTAACTGATTTAATGCCTTGCATGATCATCAGCTTAACATGTTCAAACATTCAATCAGTTACATGTCATCAATCTCTCCCTTTGGCATTTATGGAAACATAAAAATTTATCATACTATACTATTTCTAATACAATATGAAATATACAGTTTCATCAAGCTATTATAATGTAACTAATACAAATGTTTGGCTTTCGGCAAGCTCAAATAGCTTTGATTTGATTCTTGCATCTTTCTTTCTATCTTCAATCCCTTCACTGGATAGATGTAGAATCTTTCTTTCTCTAATGTGATGTGTTCTCCTTCTGTGTCAAACTATCTCCCTTTGACTGTTCTCCTTTCTTGTGATGTCTCTTGTTAGCAATTCTCTTCAATTTTGTGTACTCTCCCTTTCTTGTTATATTCTATTTTTGGATACTTTGATGGATATGATCTCTCCCTGAGTTTGATAATCTATGTATGATAATGAGATATCTCTCTCCCTTTGACAGCAATGCCAAACGATCATATTTGTCAAACATGCTTTTGATAGTGATGTCAAACAGATCCTTTCTATCCATAATATATTCCTTGAATTTCCTAATCCATTGGTAATAACTTTGGTTCTCAGAGTAGATAAATACCTTACTGTATACAGATGTATCTTTGAAGTTCATTTCTCTTCTTGCATCAACATGAATGTTATTATAATAATATGTAGGCTGATGCATCCTTCTAGTCAGCTTACTGACTAGTAGACAAGGGTCTGACCCCTAGTCTCTTTCTCAAGTACTCAAATGCATCCTTGGGCAGTGGCTTGGTGAAGATATCGGCCAATTTTTCCTTTGATTGCACATACTCTAGTATCACCTCCTTTTCCTGAACTTGTTCTCTCAAATAATGATACTTGATGGCAATATGCTTTGTTTTAGCATGCATGATTGGATTCTTGGAAATGTTTATTGCACTTGTATTATCACAGTAGATAATTACTGGTTCTAAAATTTTCATATGCATACCTTCCAGTAACTATTTGATCCATGCAATATTTGAGCAGTTTACAGAAGCAACAACATACTCTGCTTCTGCAATAGATTGAGAGATGCATCCTTGCTTCTTACTAATCCATGTGACAAGTCTGTCACCCATAAAGAATGATCCTCTAGTTGTGCTCTTCCGATCATCAATATTTCCAGCCCAATCAGCGTCAGTTAAAAACTTAAGTTCAAATTTGCCTTCTCTTCTATACCATAAGCCATTTTCCTCGGTATTCTTAGATATCCTAGGATTCTTTTCATAGTAGTCATATGTGATTCTCTGGAAATAGTAGAAAATCTTGCAACTATTCCTACTGCATGTGCAATATCTAGTCTAGTATGTACAAAATACATGAGTTTTCCAATCATTGATCTGTACAAAGTCTGATTTACCTCTGATGACTTGTCCTCCTTTGTCAATTTGCATCCAATTTCCATTGGTAATCCAACTGGTTTGGATTCTTCCATCCTGAATATTTTTAGTACTTCTTTGTTGTACTTTGATTGTATATTGAAAATACCTTCATCTTGTTGCATGATCTATAGACCAAGAAAGAACTTGATCTCTCCAAACATAGACATCTCAAACTCTTTGCTCATTTCATTAGCAAATTACTTGCATAGCATATCATTGCCTCAAAATATGATGTCATCAAAAAATAGCTCAGCAATCAAAATGTTAGCATCAATATCTTCCTTTAAATAAAGATTACTATTTTCACTAGTCCTTACAAATCCAATACTTATAAGATAGGAATTAAGTCTTTCATACCAGGCTCGGGGTTCTTGTTTCAATCCATATAGGGCTTTGTGTAGTCTACATACCATGTCCCTCTTGTTTAGATCAACAAACCCTTTTGGTTGTTCAATGTATACCTCTTCTTCAAGTAATCCATTTAGGAATGCAGACTTGACATCCATTTGATATACCTTGAATCCTTTACGTGTAGAATAAGAAAGTAATATTCTCACTCCTTCTAGCCTAACAACGGGTGCAAAGGTCTCTCCATAGTCAATCCCTTCTTCTTGTGCATACCCCTTGCATACTAGTCTTTCTTTATTTCTAGTGACTTCTCCATTCTCATTCAGTTTATTCCTAAATATCCATTTTGTACTGATGACATTCTTGTTATCTGGTCTCGCTACAAGTTCCCATGTCTTGTTTTTCCTCTATCTGCTCAATCTCTTCATTCATAGCACTTATCCATTCATCATTATCTAGTGTAGCATTGATAGATTTGGGCTCATAATCACAAATAAGACATCTTGTATTTAGATACTTACTTCTAGTTCTCATACCAACCTTTTTATCTTCTATGATCTAGTTCTGTGGATGGTTCCTTCTGACATATCTTGCAAGCACAGGTTCAACTCTTTGTCTATCAACTTGATCATCATTTTGTTCATCATTATGTTCTCCATCACTTTCTGCATCATCTTGAGAAATATTCTAATCATCGATATTTGTAGCCTGATGCTCAGGAGCTCTACATTGTTGGTCAGGTAGAGTGTCAGGTTCCTTATTGTAAGTAAACCTATTGTAGTCCTCTGGTTCTTTAGTGCTTTCCTTTTCATTCTTCTCTGCAAATTCATCTATCTTTACATTTGCAATTTCAACAATTTTGTTAAAGGCTTTATTTAGACATTTATAAGCCTTGCTCTTGGTAGAATATCCTACAAAAATTCCTTCATCACTCTTGGAGTCAAGTTTTCCATTTCTATCATCTTTTCAGATATAACATTGACTGACAAAATTTTTGAAATAAATTACATTGGGTCTATATCCATACTAAAGCTCATAAGGTGTCTTTTTGGTGTCTTTCTTCAATTATACTCTGTTCAATGTGTAAATAGCAATACTGAAAGCTTCCCTCAAAAAGATTTGGGTGATCCCTTTTTCTATCATCAGTGTCCTTGCACAATCAACTATGGATATGTTCCTTCTTTCAGCAATTCCATTTTGTTGTGGTGTTCTCAGTGCAGAGACTTGTCTTCTGATTCCATACTCATTAAAAAAGTTAGTAAATTCATCTAAAATAAATTCCCCTCCTCTATCTGATCTTAATCATTTTAAATCCTTACCACTTTGTTTCTCAACCATTGTCTTATACCATTTAAACATCTTAAATGCTTCAGATTTATTTTTTAGAAACATTACTGTCATCATTCTAGAGTAATCATAAACAAAGAGAATAAAATATCTATCTCCGTAATAACTCTTTGTCCTCATAGGTCTACATAAATATGTATGGACTAATTCTAGAATGACATCAGATGTATGGGTTTTGATTTTTGAAACTAGACTTTGTCATCTTACCTTTTTGACAATTCTTACACATGATGTTGTCAAGCTTGGTCATCGTCGGTAAGCCTTTGACATTTCTCTTTTCGGTAATCTTTATCATGTTTTCAAAGTACACATGAAAAAATCTTTTTTTCCACAACCGTATGTCTTCATTTGTAGCAATCAAACAAGTGGTGTTAGTATCATTTAGATAGAATAAGTTACCTTTTGTCTACTCACCGATACCAATCAGATTTCCTGATTTATTGAAGATCTTTACCTTCTTATTTTCAAATGCTATTCTATGACCTAAGTTATTCAACTGAGAAACACTCAATAGATTATAATTCAATCCATTTACCCAATAAGCATTTTCACATTTTATCTAGTTATTCAAAATGATGGTTCCTATATCTTCAACTAGACACGGTGTGTCATTACCCATTCTACTGAACCACCTTTATAGTACTCAAAAGTCTCAAACTTTTTATTATCACCGGTCATATGGTGAGTACAGTCACTATTTATGATCTAGACATCATTTTTACTAACTTTAGATATGAGTGCAGTTTCTACATACCTTTCTTCATCATCATCTAAATCATCCTTTACTACTACAAACACCATGTTGATGTCTTCATCAGATTTGGTGTCAATATCATCATCTTTGCATTTTTCTAGGTAACTATCCTTCTTTACTTTGTCCTTGTAGTCTCAGGTATCTCTTCTTTCTGATTGTCGGTAGCTTCTGTAATCACCTCTGTCAGACTTCTTTTCAAATGATATGTCATTACTTCTGTCATCTTTTCTTCTGTTAGGACATCTTGTAGCAAAGTGTCCAATCTCTTTACAATTAAAACAAACAAGTGGTAGTTTACCTTTGTATTTACCTTTGCCTCTTTGCATTCTTCTAGCCATAAGTACTTCAATTTCATCAAGAGCCTCTTCTTCACTTTCACTATCACTATCTTTTCTCATAGTGTTTTTATGACTTGATTTACTTATTCTCATAGAAGTTTTGAATGCAGACTCTATGTTTGGTAAGACACTATTATCAATATTATTCATCTCAAATGAAATCAGTCTTCCAATCAATCTATCTAGAGTAACATTGCTATTTGCTACTACTCTCATTTCTTGAATGACAGATACTCTAATAGCATAAGTGGGTAGTAAGGTTCTTAAAATTTTACTTACCACTATACTTCTTCTAGTACACCTCCAACTCCTCAAATAACATTGACTACCTCTTTGATTCTTGTGTTGTACTGTGTGATGTTTTCACTTTCTTTGATTTTGAGATCATCAAAATTTCCTCTAAGGCTTTCTGCCTTGGCTCTCAAAACATTTTTGTCACCACCATGTACAAGCATCAATTTGTCCGACATCTGTTTTGTAGTCTTGCAGGTTTTGACATCTTCAAATTTAGCATCAGAGAGTAAGGAAGAAAGCTCTATCATCATGCAATTGTGCTCATGCTTCTCTCTCAATTGTTCAACTGTTGGTTATCTTGTGGTAAAAACATATTCAGCATCTAAGTATTGAGTAACATCATTACCAATACCTGATAAGTGGAGTCTTATTCTGCTCTGCCATGAAGAAAAATTATCTGTGTTCAACTTGGGCACATCTCTTCTGTTCATCTTGTAATCTTTAGCTTAGGTCTTGAAACCTTCCTTATAAGCACACAAGATCTGATACCAATTGTTATTAATAACTGAGAGGGGGGGGGGAAGGTGAATCAGTGGCCTCAAAAATTAATCCTTAAATCAACCCTTAAAACTCATAACCACGGATTATGTCTCTAGTTATCTTCTATCCTGCAAGATGATTGCCTTGAAATAATTTTATCAATTTTCTACTTGTCGGATTCCTTTGTTAATCTCTCTTCTATATGATTACTGATAAGCAGTTAAATATTTACTGAAACACAGTAAATATGCAGAGCATACCGATCAATCCATAAATGCACGTATGAAATGTAAAACATTAAAGTAATAAACCATAAACACATAACACATAGATTTTAATGTGGAAACCATGTTAAGGGAAAAACCACTGGGATCGGTACCCTAAATTTCCACTCTTCTGAAGTGAACCCTGTTAAGAGCCAACCCTGTTAAAGGTTACAAACACACTATTAGGTGTGGCCTTTTTAGAGGATTTAGAAATATTTTTTCAACTAGTATCTGGCATCTAATGCTACCATCCTTGATCAAACACTCACTTGGCCTGTCAATAGGTATCGGGCATATCCAATGCTACTTTTATGATCAAACTTTTTGATACTCCTTGGGATGTATCTCAATTGTAAAATAATTTTCAGTCCTTCTTACTTAAGAGGCTTTATGCTTCAATGGTTAAACTGGAACACTAATGGTCTGTTCATACATACAACTTAATTGCAAATTTTCAGATCTATTGTAAGTCCATTACCTCTCTGATCAATATAATCACTTATACCTTTGCTCCACACTATTCTACTCTGTGATGCTTGTCTCACTATTCGTCAGTGTCTATAGAATCTAGCTCTTTCCTCAGCTTGTTGATTAGGACTGAAAGAAGACTTTCTTCTCCTTTAGATGTTTGTTTGCATCTTTTCTCTATTCTCTTGTTCACCCCACAATTCGTAATGAATTGGGTTTGTCTTTATATAGACATGATTTCCCCTTTTCTTGGCTTTCTTGATTCTTGGTGTGTTCCACAATTCTCGCCAATAGATTTAAAGAAAACTCCTAATTTATCTCAAAGAGATCTTCTTGCCAACTGGACAAATCAGATTTAAATCAATTACTTATCTCTGGCTTTATTTGGATGATTAAAACAATGACAAGTATCTGTTAATTCTATCTTTAGCTTCTTGATAGCTAAGCATTTTGTCATTTTTTGAACTCTCTATTCTATTGGTCAACACATCAGTTAGTCATCGGTGATAACTGACTATTCTATCAGTGTGACTTTAGTTGTCATCGGGATCTCCATCCTTGTCTTCTCCATCAAGCAACACTGAAATTATCTCCATCGTGTTACTCTGTTCTTTTCTCATCAAGAAATACTGTAACTCTGCTTTTCAGTAATGTAGTGCATTAGCTCATCGGGTAACACTATGAATCTTCTCTTTTACTCTGGCCGTTGGTGTGCACTCCATCAGTGTATGCAGTCACTTAGTGAATACTTGACTTGTATGCATTATTGATAGCATAGCCTTGATTCATTGGTTCTTTGAAGTCTTTGGCAGTATTTCAATGACCATACAAATTATATCAAGTTGACATCAATGAAAATACAATACATTAACTGATTTAATGCCTTGAATGATCATCAACTTAACATCTTCAACATTCAATCAGTTACATGTCATCATCAGGAACCAATAAAACATATTTACTTTAATCCTTTATTAGATTGACTAATCTAATTGCATGAATGGAATAGAAAAGAAAATAACATTCATAACACTTGACACAATATTTGGTTACCTAGAAACCTTCCAAATAGAAATTAAAACTAGGGTAGGGATGGTATCCACAAGATTTAGAATTACGGTAATAAAGTTGGCAGGTTAAGGCTTACAATTGACCACTTCTGATGGTTTGCCTTGTTAGGAGAAATAAGGACTGTTAGGTCCACCTTGTGAAAGGATTTATACAATAAAGTTAAGTATACACTCTATAAGGAGATTTGTGAAAGACTGTTAAGTCCACCCTGTTAAAGGATTTTGACTGATACACCTGTTAGGATGAACCAGTGAATGATCTTCTATGCAACTCTCATTTGCAGAATAAGATCCTTTAAAGTAATATTGATCACTTGAATGTGATAGATGAGTTTATGTTGTTCTTTTATACTATTGTAGCCTTCTAATCAATCTGCCACTTCATATTTGCATCTATAATTGATTCATATATCCATTCTCTATATGATATTTTTGATAAAAAAAGTGTCTTACATATATATATTATCCAAATCAATTACCTCCACAAGCCGGCTACTTATCATATTAAATGGTATCAAAAAATATGTACCAAGTCAACCCAATGTTGATACTCGGGTCTAGTAATCCACTTGGGTGATATACTGACACTCGAGTGACATAGTGAACTAGAAACTCTGGCATTTAGTTGATACTGGGTTCTTGGGCCACATTGATCACTCGGAGATGGTATGCAAATTGGGTAACACTAGTGACTCGGGTGATACTGTTTGGAGCTAACTGCTAGGTAGACACTGCAACTGCTTAGCTCAGGTAACACTTCAAGCTCGTGGCTCAATCAACACTATAATCATATGAATGACTAAGTGTTTTGGCACTAATTTACAACATGTCTTTACATAAGGTCTACAATCTACCCCTTTGTAATTAGTGACAAAAACACTTATCATACCAAAAAAATACTCTGATAAAAATGCTAATTCAAAACTCCCCCTTTCCATTTTCTTGGGTACTTGCTTGATTTTGACTACTGCGCTGCAACTCAGTTACAACTGAATCTATTTTTTATTTTCCAAAACTATTTTTGTAACTCTAATATATATATCTTCCTCTTCTTTGTACATGTATTTCCTCATATATATACAAATACTATCTTTCCCCCTTGTTTTTGACACAAATGCCAAAAATCATATCTATTAGGTAATACCAAAATATGAAAGGAAATCACTATGTACCTTCAAAATTTGAGACAAAGTCTTATCCCAATTGTCTTTCAAAACCTTTAGGATGTGCAACTCAATCTAAATTTATGTAGATAACTTCATTATAAGCATTGCAACTGAAAAGTTGTTATCATGGATGTGTGTCTTTGCATGAGAAATATGTTTTTGCATGACATCCACATGAGGAAGGATTTGGATTTGTAGAGATAATAGGGATTCCCTTGTTTTTCCTTATTCCCTTATTAGTTATGCCTATAGATCAGTCAGATACTTGATCTCAACAAAATGTGTTGAACTTGAACTAGGATTAAGTGCCAACGGGATTGCACTTGCCTTCAAGTCATTGTCAATATTTGTCAGCTTGTTCTTTATTTCCATGGTAAATTTATATGTGTCACTAAACTTTACTCACAGTGGTTTCTAGAGAGATAATGATAGTGGTTAGCTTCACTTGATCTATTGCAATCTTACCTGCAACATTCTCTAGAACCTTATTCTCAAAATTTCTCTTTGCCTTTTGCAGTAATTTCTACTGACCACTAAGATCATGATTAAACTTGTGGACTATGTCAAAAAGTTGGTCCATTATAGAGTCTCTCATTTACTTCAATCTCTAGTGAAGCAAGGAATATACCTTTGATGTCCTCTAGTACTCTGTTCCTTTTCTTCTTAGCTCAGAGCTTGTATTGTTTTTCTCTTTTCTTCCCTAGCTCCCCAAGGATGTCCATCTACTCGGTTGTCAGGATAGAAAGATCCCAATGAGGAATCACAATGTCTTCCTCAAGGTCAACCTCATTAGTAATTGTTTCCTTTTATTTACCTTTGACCTTGGGATTAGGTGAAGGAATTATTTCCATACCTTTTCCATCCTCATCCTTGTCCTTAGTGTTTAGTTGACGTAGATCATTACTTTTAATGCACCAATTATAGAATCAGTACCAATTGTAGAAATATTCATAATGTCCTGTTGTGACTCGGTTTGGCTTGGCCCAGTAGTAGGTAGATCATGATGCTCAATTCCTACTAAACTTGATGTAGACTCTATGATATTTTCTTTGCTCAGAGATAAGATACTCTAAATAGGTGATTGGGGTAGGGATGCCATCACTTATACTGCTATCTTCTCTGCATTAGATTCTTCAATGGTTTGTACCTCAGGTAGTTCTTCATCTTTAACCTATACATGAGGGTCTGTACTTTTTTCCTATGTATTATCATCTCCCTTGTCATAAAAAAATGACTTACACAACTTTGTTGTGGTCTGCACAACATCCTCTAATTTCTTGCTCAAATTTTGCAAAGTCTTTAACCTTAAAGTGTGATTACTCTCATACTTAGACATAGCATCTTTTACCTCTTTATCAGTCAATGTAAGCATGACTTGCTTCAAGGTTTTTTTTTAATGTCCTTTTCAATATGAACTACATTTTTCTAGTGAATGGTTATTTCCTTGTGAATATCTTCAGTCATATGGTTTTTCAATTTGGATGGATCATATTTCCATCTTGCCATCTTCTCTACTAATGCATCCTCAATAATATTTTGTTCATCCTGGGTTCTGGAAGCATATTTCAGTGATTTGAGATTTGACATACCACTACCTTCTTTCAATTCTTTAACCTTCTTCTAAAACATAGGTGGTGGCTTCTTGAAAGTAACTGTATCTTCTTCATCACCTTCTTTTGGCAATATCAGTTTTCTTCTGGATCTTCTAGGTTTGTTTGTAGTGAAGACAGGGGTGGAGACCTTTGGTGTTTTCTTGGGGGCTAGCCTCTTCTTCTTAGGAGGCTTTGCTTCTACCTCTTCATGTTCTTTCTTAGGTTCTTCTTCTTCTACCTTTATGTCATCCTCTTTTCTTTCAGTGATCGAAGGAGAGTCTAATGATTTTCCATATTTATTTTCAAACTTCTCAATTCTCTTCCTTCTTCTCTTCAAGATTTTGGGAATCTCAATTTCCAATGATATTCTTCCCTTAGCTTCTTCATAAGTACCAAAATATGGTTCTTTAGGATCAACAGGATCAAAGAGCTTCAATAATGTCTCTGGTCTAATCTATGTTAACCTCATATGAAAGAGGTTTCACCCATGCAACCCTAGGTTTGACTGCTCGAATGTATACTTTGTCATAGTAAACTAGGAAGCATATGTCATCCTTATAGTCTTATACCAATAGTTTGGGAATTTTGAATCTATTCTACATTTTCTCTCTGAAACTTTCAAAGTATGCATCCATGATACTTTCAAAATTATCTCCCAATTCTGCTATAAACTCATTTATCTGATAAATTATGGGCCTATCCTTTTTCCATACAACTATGCCTTTTTAAGGGAAAAAATTTTGAACATAAAAGAATGGGTAGATCAAGAGTGAACCGAAATTTCATAGATTGTTCTTGGATGGCCAGATGCTCTCCATGTTTTTTCTCAGTTGGATGAGCTGCAACTTGGCTAGGTCAAATGATAGATTGTTCTTCACCACTTTGTATGACAAGTCCACACCCTCACATGGAAAACTATTTAGTTGGATTAAACTATATATCTTATGTGAAATCACATTAATTCCAAACTTTAGCTCCATGTCAATGACTACATTCAACTTCATGCCTCTTCCATCCCACTCGACAAGATTCTTCTTGGCTAGATCATCTTGGGGTGACATTTTAGTGGTGCAGAGCACCTCCCATTTTGGTGTGATTTGTGTGTTTAGGGTTGTGTCAAGATTCTTAGTTTGGTTTTGAATAAGACTCATTAGGTTTGGATCTCAACTTTTTCATTTCATGATTGTAAGAGAAAAAGTGCTCCTAGGTGACAATTTGGTCATTTTGGCCTAGAATGGTAAAAGTTGCTATTTTTGAGTAACTTGAGGTTTTAGTGTTTTCTAGGTCCCTAAGTATCCCAACTAGGGTCATAGGAGTGAGAAACATGCATCAAGTTGACTAAAATAGTCAAAGAACAAAAAATGCTAAAAAGTTGCTTGAGCAACTTTTGCAACTTTTGCAAAAATTTGTAAACGGAAGTTTGAGTAGTTATAACCACCCATGCTAGGGTATTTGAGCATGGATTTATGATATTTGGAAGGTTAATGGAGTTTTGGATTGCATAATACTTTTGTGATCACTTTGTATGGATGGTTCTTTGTGTTTCATTATAATTTACAGTGTTTTCTACATTCTGTATGGTTGTGTACGAATTAGATTAGGTGATTAGACCCCATGGGGGTGTAGTGATTTGAATTAGATTTATTTTTAATAGATTATTTTTCTTTCAAGTTGAAGTAGTGTGGAGTTCCATTAGGATTTAGGCCAATGTGTCTGCAAGTTCAATTTGCAGAGTTGCAGGAGCAAAAATGGCTCTAACCTAAGCATCCATGGTTGAAAATGGTTGAAACTGTGTGGGATGATGGGTTAGGGTTTGTAAATATTGTTTTTTTTTCCTTTTTTTTCTTTTAGTTTAATTCCTAAGCTTGGATTGAAGCCCTATGGCTAACTGCTAGGAGTAGGTGAGCCTGGATAGGGTAAAGATGGAGTTGTAATCGAGCACCCATGATCTTGGATGGTTGACTTAGTGGCATTTTTGGAAGCCCTAATGTGTCACCTTGAAGGACCAAATCATTGTAAATGGTGGATTTTAGTTCAAAGAACAAATTGAAGAGAGTTTTTGATGACTGGTCGAGAGGTCTAAAAGAAAGGCTAAAAACTAGGGCCTAGTAGTAAATAGGGTTGTGGGTGAATTGAGAATCTATAGTTTTGGATTCTTGAAGGGCTAGTGGATAGATTTCAGATTTTTAAATTCTTCTATGAGGTTTTTTGGGATAATTTTGAGCATTTGGATCAAAACAATGAAAATAGACCTACTAGGAATAGGCCTAATTAGGCCTACTAGCTCATTGTAACAATAATTGGATTGTTGGAGTATTCAGAAGGGTTGGAAATGTTTCCAATGGACTTTTAATGAGTCAAGAACATAGACAAGAGTCTATGAGGTGTATGGGGAAGATCCTAAGAAAAGGTTTGGGGTTCTAAGGGAAGTTCTAGTGAAGAATCAAGAGGAATGATCAACTAGTTGGACTAGTTGGGATTGGATGAACTTTGTGTCTTCAACAAATCAACTATACCTAGGAGGAAATTTGGTAGAGAGGGTCTAGGAGATCCATATTGGGGGAAGGAAACATAGTGGAGTAACCATTGGATGGTTAGAAGAATTAAGAAGCACTTTGGGGTAAAGAATCATTAAACTCTAGACCCTTTGCATCAGAGTGGTATTAGAGCCATAATTTATTTAAGTTTAGTGTATGTTTGAAGGGGAGGAGAGCCACGAGGTTGAAAACATGCCACCAAAGGAAATGAGAAAAGATGCCATAGTGGAATTGGTCCAAAATATATTGGCAAAGGCTAATTTGACAGAGACAAAAGGTAAGAGGAAAGTCACTGAATGGGGAGATGAGAGTGATGTAGAAGATGAAATCCAAATAGGAGAGACAACTAGAAAAGAAAAATAAGTGGAGATGGATAAAGAACATAAGGTGATCTTGGATGCCTTCAAGTCCATCAAAAAAGATATTATGGAACACATACCCTACTATTGTGGCAGCTTGAATGGTGACAAGTTATTAAATTGGCTAGAGGCGATAGACAATCAGTTTGACAACAAGGAAGTAGCAGAGGAGAAGAGAGTCACTTATACAAAGGCAAGACTCAAAGGATCTGCATTGGTGTGGTGGAACATGATGCAGGATGATAGGGTAGCCATTGGTAAGAAGAAGATAGCTTCTTGGGAGAGAATGAAGATCAGGTTGAGGGAACATTTCTTTCCCACTAATTATGAGATTTAGATGTATCAGAAGTTGCAAAATTTGAGACAAAGAGAGTTGACAGTAAGTGCCTACACTAAGGAGTTTTACAAATTGAGCCTAAGGGAAAGAAGACAAGAAGAGGAGGTGGAAAAGGTAGCAAGGTACCACAATGGGTTGAGACAAGGAATCTAAGATGAAATCAGTATGATGGCTCCTAAGAGTATGCACAAGTGTTTTTAGTTAGCCTTGAGAGCAGGGGAGAAGGATAGAAGGAGGAATGATTTCCACCAAAGAGGTAGGGGTAATAATAGTAGAGGATTCAGAGGTAGGAGTAACTTTGGCAGAGGAAAAATCCCAAGTAGACAAGAAGAGACTCAATCCACAGATAATCGTGGGAATAACTAGTATAGAGGATCATTCCAAAGAGGAGGATACAAAGGAAGAGGTCCACCAAGGGGTAAAATTTTAGTCACAAGGAAGGACCAATTCTATCTTCACTGATAGATGTTACAATTTTAATCAAGTGGGCCATACAATGGGTAGATGTCCTAATAAGAATTCCAACTCATCTATGGGAGAAAGAAGAAATTAGTTGGTGCAAGAGAATGACACACAAAGTGTCACTTCTCCCATCTCCAAGGCAGGGCCAGTAATGGATGGAGAGAATCTCATGTTGAGAAGGACTTTGTTGAAAGTTCCTAGTGCCAAAGAACCACCTCAAAGAAAGAACTTGTTTAAGACTACTTGTAGGTCCCATGGGAAGATTGACAAGGTGATAGTGGACTCTAGATCCATAGAGAACATAGTGTCCACTAAGATGGTGGATGGACTCTAGATCCATAGAGAACATAGTGTCCACTGAGATGGTGGATAAATTGAAACTTAGAAGGATAACTCACACTACCCCCTACAAAGTGTCATGGCTAAACAAGGGGCATCAGATAGTGGTGGATGAACAAACTATGGTGGATTTTGAGATAGGAGAGTATAAGTACAAGGTCCTATGTGACATATTGCCTTTGGATGCATGTCATCTTCTTCTAGGGTGTCCATTGAAATATTATGTGAAGGCCATTCATGATGGTGAAAAGAATAACTATGTGATTACTAAACAAGGAAAGAAGTTTCAAATGGATCCTTTAAAAGAACCTAATGAGGAGAATCATGTGAGAACTAGTATGATGCTCTTGAGTGGAAAGGATTTTCTAAAGGTGATGAAGAAGGAGAGAGGGGTCTATTGTGTAGTGATAGTGAAGCCAAAGGAGGAGACCAAGGAGAAAGCCAATATGCCACCAGAGGTATAAGCACTGTTGGAAAGGTACCATGAAATAGTGGATAATGGGTTTCCTAGTGCATTTCCACACATGAGGGATGTGATTCATTAGATAGACCTCATACCTGGAGCTAATCTGCATAACAAGGTAGCATATAAGATGACACCAAGTTAGAATGCAGAGATAGAAAAAAATATTCAAGATTTGTTGGAGAAAGGGCTAATAGGAAGAGTTTGAGTCCTTGTGCTATTACAACTATCCTTTCACCTAAGGAGGATGGAAAATGGAGGTTTCACATTGACTCCAAGGCTATAAACAAGATCACAATCAGATATAGATTCCTAATGTCCCTGATTGAGGATTTGCTAGACAACTTGGGAGGTTCTTTTTATTTCTCCAAGGTGGATTTGAAGTCAGGGTATCACCAAATCAGATTTAGGCTTGGTGATGCATGGAAGATAGCCTTCAAGACAAATGAAGGGTTGTATGAGTGTCTTGTAATGTCCTTTGGCCTAAAAAATGTACTTAGCACATTCATGATGCTCATGAATGAAGTGCTAGAAGATTTCATAGGTAAGTCTGTAATAGTATATATTGATGACATTTTGATCTTTAGTAGGTCTAAGGAGGAGCACATGAATCATTTGGAGATGGTATTAAGGAGTTTGCACCAAGAGAAGTTGATGATCAATCAGGAAAAATGTGAGTTCTTGAAAATTGAATTAGTGTATCTTGGTTTTGTGGTTGCCAATGGATGTATGAAGATGGATCTTGATAAGGTCAAGTCTATTTTGGAATGGCCTACACCTAGATCCATAGGGGATGTTAGGATTTTTCATGGATTGGCCTCCTACTATAGGAATTTTTTGAGAAAATTTAGTCATGTATGTGCACCTATCCTCAACACTATTAAGGGAGGAATCAAATGTCATTTCAAGTGGACAGGAGCAGTAGATCAAGGCTTTGAGATGTTGAAGAAAAGGATAGAAGAAATACCTACTCTTAGGTTTCCAAACTTTAATCAGTTATTTGTGGTAGAGTGTGATTCTAGTAAGTTAGCCATAGGGGTAGTGTTGAGCCAAGAGGGACACCTTGTGGCATTCTTATAAAAGAAGTTGAATGAGACCAAATAGAAGTACTCTACCTATGATTTGGAGTTGTATGAAATGGTGCAAGCACTCAAAAAGTGGTGACATTACCTCCTACCTAGATAATTTGTGGTCTACACAGATAACCATGCCCTTAGTTTCTTGAATGGGAAAGAGAAGTTAAATTAGAGGCACCTTAAATGGGTAGAATCTTTGCAAGCATACACATTTTTCATCAAATACAAGAAAGGAGTAAGCAAAAAGGTTGTTGATTCTCTTATTAGAAGAGTACTATCCATACAAGAGATATAATTACAAAGTGTGGGAATGAATGACTTGAAAGGCCTCTACAAAGAGGACAAAGATTTCAGAGATGCCTTTGAGGTATGTGAGAAGTTCCAATAGGGATTCAAAATGGATTTTACTTATTATATGTTGTAGGAGGGATTATTGTTCAGAGGACACCTTATGTGTATACCTCAGTGCTCAATGAGGGAGAACATAGTCATTGAGAAACACCAAGGCATCTTGGGAGGCCACTTTGGAGTGGACAAGACACTTGAGAAAGTGAATAGGCATTACTATTGGCCTAGGTTATAGTAAGATGTCAGAAAGTATATGGAGAAATGTCAGATATGTCATAGGGCTAAAGGACACAATAGTAACACTGGATTGTATCAACCACTATCCATACCTCAGAGTCCTTGGGAGTGCCTAAGTATGGAGTTCATTTTGGGACTGCCTAAGACATCAAAGGGATATGAAATTTTGTTTGTAGTGTTGGACATGTTTAGCAAGATGGCACACTTCCTTCCTTGAAAAAAAACCAATGATGCTTCACATATTACAGGCCTATTCTTTAGAGACATTTTGAGAATACATGGATTTCCCTTAAACATAGTAAGTGATAGGGATAGTAAGTTGTGGGTCACTTTTGGAGGACTCTTTGGAAAATATTGGGGATTAATTTGTCTTTCTCTTCAGCCTATCACCCTTAGTTAGATGGGAAAACTAAGGTAGTTAATATATATTTAGGAAATATATTGAGATGTTTGACTAAGAAGCATGGACAATCATGGGATCATATTATAGGGCAAGCAGAATATGCCTATAATGACTCCATCAATAGGAGTACTGGAAAAAACCCATTTGAGATAGTTTATGGGGCTAATCCTAGAGGGATCTTGGAGTTAAGGGATCTCATTTTTCAAGACAAAATAAGTGCTCAAAGGGAATCATTTGCATAACAAATGAAAGAGCTCCATGGTCAAGTCAAAAAGACTCTACAATAGCAAGGGGAGAAGTATAAAACCAAGGCAGACAAGACAAGGAGGGATATGAAATTCAAAGTGGGGATCTAGTACTTTCTTACCTAAGAAAGGAAAGACTACCTAAGGGTAATCCAACTAAGTTTATCATGAAGAAGATAGGACCATTGAGGATATTGCATAAGAATGGCAACAATGCATATGAAGTGGAATTGCCTCCAGATTTGGGCATTTCACCCATTTTTAATGTATGTGACCTATATCCCTATAAGGGACTACCCTCATACACTAGTCAGCACACTCTTTTAGATTTGGGAGAAGAAGATTGGGTCAAAGATTTACATACCCCACACCCTCTATAGTTGGATAGTATACTAGACTCCAAGGTGATTAAGAAGACCAAGAAGGGTACTTACAAAGAGTATCTAGTAAAGTGATAGGTACTACCTGAATCAGAGGCCACTTGGATTACTAAGGCAGACATTCTGAAGCATGGGCCCCCATTAAAGACCTCCTAACTCTAGGGACTTGACTTCTTTGTCCCAGGGGAGTATGGTGTAGAGAACCTCCCATTTTGGTTTAATTTGTGTGTTTAGGGTTTTGTCAAGAGTCTTAGTTTGTTTTTGAATAAGATTCATTAGGTTTGGATCTCAACTTGTTCATTTCATGATTGTAAGAGCAAAAGTGATCCTAGGTGACAATTTGGTCATTTTGGCCTAGAATTGTAAAAGTTGCTATTTTTGAGTAACTTGAGGTTTTAGCATTTACTAGGTCCCTAAGTATCCTAAAAAGGGTCATAGGAGTGAGAAAAATGCATCGACTTGACTAAAATAGTCAAAGAGCAAAAAATTCTAAAAATTTGCTAGCAACTTTCAAAAGTTGCTCAAGCAACTTTTACAAAAAGTTGCAAATGGAAGTTTGAATAGTTATAACCACCCATGCTTAGGTATTTGAGCATGGATTGATGATATTTGGAAGGTTAATGGATTTTTTGATTGCATAATACTTTTGTGATCACTCTGTACAGATGGTTCTCTGTGTTTCATTGTAATTTACAATATTTTCTGCATTCTGTACAGCTATGTACGGATTAGATTAGGTGATCAGACCCCATGGGGGTGTAGTGATTTGAATTAGATTTACTTTTCATATATAATTTTTATTTCAAGTTGAAGTATTGTGGAGTTCCATTAGGATTTAGGCCACTGTGTCTGCAAGTTCAATTTATAGAGTTGCAGGAGCAAAAATGGCTCTAACCTAAGCATCCATGTTTGAGAATGGCTGAAACCATGTGGGATGATGGGTTAGGGTATATAAATATTGTTTTTTTTTCCTTTTTGTTCTTTTATTTGAATTCCTAATCTTGGAGTGAAGCCCTATGGTTGAATGCTAGGAGTAGGTGAGCATGGACAGGGTAAAGATGGAATTGTAATCAAGCACCCATGATCTTGGATGGTTGAATTAGTGACATTTGTGGAAGACCTAATGTGTCACCTTGAAGGATAAAATGTTTTTAAATGGTGGATTGTAGTTCAAAGAACAAATTGAAGACAATTTGTGCTGACTGGTCCAGAGGCCTAAAAGAAAGGCTGAAAACTAGGGCCTGGTCGTAAATAGGGTTGTGGGTGCATTGAGAGTCTATGGTTTTGGATTATTGAAGGGATAGTGGATAGATTTCAGATATTCAAAGTCTTCTATGATTTGTTTTGGGATAATTTGGATCATTTGGATCAAAACAGTGAAATAGACCTACTAGGAATATGCCTAATTAGGCCTACTAGTGCATTGTAACAACAATTGGATTTTTGGAGTATCCAGAAGGGTTGGAAATGTTTCCAATGGAATTTTAATGAATCAAAAGAATAGACAAGAGTCTATGAGGTGTATGGTGAATATCCTAACCAAGGGTTTAGGGTTCTAGGGGAAGTTATGGTGAAGAATTAAGAGGAATGATCAACTAGTTGGACTAGTTGGGATTGGATGAAATTTGTGTCTTCAACAAATCAACTATCCCTAGGAGGAAATTTGGTAGAGAGGGTCTAGGAAATCTATATTGGGGGAATAAAACATAGTGGAGTAAACATTGGATGGTTAGAAGAAGTAAGAAGCACTTTGGGGTAAAGAAACATTATAACTCTAGACCCTCTGCATCATTTAGTTTCTTTATATTTGTCAAGCATTGGGTACCCCATCACTCGGTGTACCATCATCTTAGTGAAATTCACTGGTTCCTCCCACTAGAGATGCATGTCGTGAAAACGGCTCAGAATAAACCTAATCCACTTTATCTGAAATTTCTTTAGCATATGCAAGATATGGGTTAAACCCTTGACTTCAAGATGCTTGTGTTTTGACTTCAGGTTTCCGCCCACACAAAGTTCCTCATATGCTTGATTCATCTCTAATGTGCCTAGATGTTGAATGGTACAATGATAGAAAGTTCAAATGTCATGAATCAACAGTACCTTAGGAGGAATTTGGGAATGGGATCCCATTGGATCTATCTCCTCTACAATCACTGAATGAAGTTTGAACTTAGGCAGTTCACAGAAAACATTCATCACTAACATCTCAGATCCCTTCTTGATCTTAATACTCGATGAAGATTCCATAATGCTTAGAGGATTGATGAAACTTCCCTGCCACTAAATCTTCCAAACATAAATTTTCTCTGCAATCGCTAAAAGTTCTTAATCCCTCTGCAAACTATAAACCTTGGTAAAGAATAACCCTTCAATTTTACCATTTATGAAAAATTTCACCATAAGGTTTTTATTAAATTCTCTATACATAGTAGCTATTGTAGCTCATTTATTTCTCCCAAGCATACTCAGAATCTCGACGAAAACTAACTTCCCATCTTTTAAACCATAAGACCCAAATTAACTTGGTTAAGCCTGAGTAACTTGGTTGTAAATGAGGTCCTGACTCGGTTAGAACCATAATGTGTCCTAGTGCATCAATATCTAGATTTGGACTTGCTAGCATATCTAGAACTGATGTATGATGGCTTGTATGCACAGTTCTATTTCTCTCCTTGCATCTTTATTTGGAGATTGTGGATCCACCCAATTCACTATTTTGGGTGCCATTTGTTCCTTCATTGTTTTGGTCTGAATTATCAGGAGACTTCCTTACCCACTACTGACTCATCTGAGATTTGATTTCAGAAACTTTTATTTTTCCTTTCTCAAAACCTGTATCCACTTTTTCTCTATTCATACAATTCTTTCTTAGATGACCGAGTTGTTTACACACATAACATAACTTAGTAGGATTCCTTTTTCTGAGATGATTCTTTGCACAATTTCCACAATGACAACATCTTCTCCATGTTTTCTAATCCCAACCAAAAATTGATTTAGCTAATTGTTCAACAGGGTTCCACTTCTTAGTTCTGCACTCTGCGGATTTATGACCTTGTTTGTTACAATTGAAACTTTTTCCTTCAAACTTAGGTTTCTTAGTGTATTCACTTGCCCTATGTCCATGTTTGTTGCACCTATAGAACTTACCATTAAACTTTGACTTTCCATTGCTCCAATACTTATTTGATGTATGCCATATCTTACCACAATGATTACAAGTAGGTTTCATGTTCTTTTAAGCTCCTTTCTATGAGGATTCACCTTGTTAAGTATAACCTAATCCACTCTTTCCATGATGTTTGAATTGAGTTTTTTCTATCAAATGATCCACACTTACTTGTGAATTCATCATACTCTCATTGGTTTGTTTTTCAATATTGAGATCATTTTACAGTCTTTCATTTTCTATCCTTAGATTGATAACTTCTTGATTTTAACTATTGAATTGATTTATCATATCTTCTTGCTGAAGTGACAAATGATGGATTTCATTTTCTTTTTCCTCTAATATTGTAATTAGGAATATTTTATCTCCTTGTGTCATTTCTCTTTAATTTTCTGCTTGGTTCTTTTGTTCCATGACTTCACATATTCTAATCGAATGAATTTCTCGTCCCCTCTTCAACTTTCTGACTTCTTCATGTAAATTGAGATTCTTTGCAAGTAGGTCTTCAATGGCTACATCAAATTATTCAGAACGTCTTTCTTTGCATAAGTATTCAATTCTTTCTTCTATGTAATCTTTTTCATTCATTTGCACTGCTAATTCTTTTGTTCTTTTCAAGGAATGAGAGAGCCGCTCCTTGGGTTTTTTGATTTGATCCATGGACACTTGTAGATCTATCTTTTCATTTTCAATGGCTTTCTCTAGTCTGTATATTTCTATTGCCTCTGATCTTTTCTCAAGATGTTAAACTTCTGATAAGAGAACCTTATCTCTAATACCAATTATTGGAAATATATTGTAGGCTAGGTGATTGAGAGGGGGGGGGTGAATCAGGAACCAATAAAAATTATTCATTTTTATCCTTTATTATATTAACTAATCTATATGCATGCATGGAACATAAAAGAAATAAAAATTCATAACACTTGACACAATATTTGGTTACCTAGAAACCTTCTAAATAGAAAGTAAAACTAGGGTGGGGATGGTACCCATAAGATTTAGAACTGCAGTAGTAAATTTGGTCAGTTAAGGCTTATAATTGACCACTTCTAATGGTCTGCCCTGTTAGGAGCAATAAGGACTATTAGGTCCACCTTGTGAAAGGATTTATACAATACAGTTAAGTATGCACTCTATAAGGAGATTTGTGAAGGACTGTTATGTCCACCCTATTAAAGAATTTTGACTGATACACTTGTTAGGATGAACTAGTGAATGATCTTCTATGCAACTCTTATTTGCTGAATAAGATCCTTTGAATTAATACTAATCATCTGAATGTGATAGATGAGTCTCTAATGTTGCTTTACACTTTTGTAGCCTTCTAATCCATCTGCCACTTCATATTCGCATCTATAATTGAATCATATATCCATTCTCCATATTCTATTTTGGATAAACAAAGTGTCTTACATATATATCTTATCCAAATCAATTACCTCCACAATTCGGCTACTTATCATATTAAATGGTATCAAATAATATGTACCAAGTCTTCCCAATGTTGATACTCAGGTCCAGTAATCTACTCGGGTGATATACTGACACTCGGGAGACACAGTGAACTGGAAACTTTTGCACTCGGTGGCCACATTGATCACTTGGAGATGGCATGCAACTTGGGTAACACTGGTGAGTCGGGTGATACTATTTGGAACTAACTACTCGGTCGACACTACAACTGCTTAGCTCGGGTAACACTTCAAGCTACTGGCTTGGTCAACACTATAACCATATGAATGACTAAGTGTTTTGGCACTAACTGACAACATAGCTTGCCATAAGGTCTACATAGATCTGTATGAAGACTTCTATCTTCACCAAAATTCTCTTCAGAATTCCTCTCTTTTGATAATGAATTACTTGTCTCCTTTTATAGACATGATTTCACTGTTCTTGTCCTTCTTGTTTTCTTTTTTGATCACATCTTGTTCCTTAAATCTCACCATGCTTTCTTTAGTTTTAATCTGTAAATCTCTCCTTGTTTTCTAGAATAAAACATGATTTAAAACTGCTTCTTCTCTTTAGCTTTTAAATAGTTGATGAAAACAAAGTAATCAATTAGTTAACTCTATATTTAGCTCCTGCAAACTAAGTTTTTTTTTTGTATCCTAACTTTAGTTCTCATCGGTCAACACTTCAGTTGTGCTCAGTGACTACTACAGATAGCTCGGGTATCAACTTTAGTTCTATTCAATGACAACTGCAGTTAGCTCAGTAATGCTTTCTTGGGTATAACTTCCTTGGGTAACACTGTCCGTCAGGGTTTACTATCACTCGGTGTATATGATTACCGATGACAAAAAAATTTTCTTTTCAGATATTTAAGTGTAGTGACAATATGTGCATGAGAAATCATACCATATCAAGTTTACATCAATGACAATACAATACATTAACTGATTTAATGTCTTGCATTTACTTTCTATAGCTCGGTGATCATCAACTTTGTCATCTTCAAATATTCAATCAGTTATAGTTCATCAATCTCTCCCTTTGGCATTGATGGGAACATACTACATACTACTAATACAATATGAAATATATTAGTTGTAGTTCATCAATATCTACCAAACTTATTTTTCTATAACCAATACAAATGTCTGACTCTCGGTAAGCTCTCCTAGCTTAGATTCCCTTCATTGGATAGATGTATCAACTTCTAATTATGTCTCTCCCTTTGTTGTATAATCTCTTCTCCCTTTTCTAGATAGATATGTATTGTTAGCTTTTCCAATTCTCTCCCTTAGATGGATGTTTCTTTGATGTTTTCTCTCCCTTTGACTCTTCCTCTCCTTGATGGATAGTTCTTTTCTCTCCCTTTGGATGATTATGATATATATTTCATATCTCTTTTCCCTTTGATAGAAATATATTTTATTGAATACTTCTCTCCATATTCATTAAGTACATATCTCCCTTTGACAGCAATGCCAAACTATACCCCTCTTGTTTTTAATATATTCCTTGAATTTACTCTCCATCAACAATACAATAACCCTGGTGTTCAGTGTAGATAAGTACCTTATTGTGTATCTATATATCTTTGAATTCTTTCTCTTTTCTTGCATCAACATGAATTATCTTCTGATAATGTGTAGGCTGATGTAGCCTCCTAGTCATCTCAGTGACCAGTAGACAAGGGTCAGACACCTAGTCTCTTCCTCAAGTACTCAAACATATCTTTTGGCAATGTCTTTGTGAATATGTTTGATAATTGTCCTTTGGATTGTACATATTCTAGTATCACCTCTTTCTCTTGCACTTTTTCTCTTAAGTAATGATACTTGATGGAAATATGCTTTGTCTTAGCATGCATGACAGGGTTCTTTGAAATATTAATAGCACTAGTATTATCATAATAGATAATCATTGGTTCAAGAATTTTGATATTTATACCTTCTAGTAATTGTTAGATCCATACAATGTTAGAGAAATTTGCAGTAGCAGCCACATATTCCGCTTCTATAGTAGATTGTGAGATGCATCCTTGCTTCTTACTTATCCATGTGACAAGTCTATCACCCATAAAGAATGCTCCTCCTGTTGTGCTCTTTCTATCATCTAAGTTTCTAGCACAATCAACATCTATATAGAATTGAAGCTCAAACTTGCCTTCTTTAATATACCATAGACCATAGTCCTCAGTATTCTTTATATATCTCAGAATTCTTTTTACAGTAGGCATGTGTGATTCCTTGGGATTAGCAAAGAATCTTGCAACTATTCCAACTTCATGTGCTATATCTAGTCTAGTATGTACAACATATATGATTTTTCCAATCATAGATCTATATAGGGTTTTATTTACCTCAGTTGATTTGTCTTCCTTTGTCAGCTTGCTTCCAGTTGCCATGGATGTTCCAATTGGCTTGGAGTCTTCCATTTTTAATATCTGCAGAAATTCCTTGATGTATTTGGATTGTGTGATGTATATGCCTTCATCCTGTTGAAGAATCTGTAGACCAATAAAATTTTTGATCTCCCCAAACATTTACATCTCAAACTCTTTTCTCATTTCATCAGCAAATGATTTTCATAACATATCATTACCTCCAAATATGATATCGTCAATAAATATTTTAGAAATCAAAATGTTATCATTAGTATCTTCTTTTTAATACAAATTACTATTTTCACTTGTTCTTACAAATCCAATACTTATCAGATATGAGTGAATTCTTTCATACCATTCTTTTGGTGCTTTTTTCAATCTATACAAGGCTTTGTGTAATCTACAAACCATGTTTCTCTTGTTGGGATCAACAAACTCTTCTGGTTTTTCAATGTATACCTCTTCTTCTAGTATTTCATTTAGGAATGCAGATTTGACATCCATTTGGTATACGTTGAATCCTTTGAATGTAGCACAAGAAAGTAGAATTCTTACTCCTTCTAGTCTAGCAATGGGTGCAAAGGTTTCTCCATAGTCAATACCTTCTTCTTGTGCATACCCTTTACATACTACTCTTGCTTTTTTTCCTTGTGACTTCTCCATTCTTATTGAGTTTATTTCTAAATATCCATTTGGTGCCAATGAAATTATTTTCATTTGATCTTGGTACTGATGTCCATGTTTTGTTTTTCTCAATCTTCTCTATCTCTTCATTCATAGCACTGACCCATTCCTGATTCTCAAGTGCAGTTTTGATAGATTTAGGCTCAAAATCTCAAATTAAACATCTAGTGTTCAGAGACTTACTTCTCATTCTCATTCCATCCTTTTTGTCTCCTATGATCTGGTTTTTTGGATGGTGTCTTCTGACATACTTGGAAAGTACCAGTTCAACTCTTTGTTCATCATTCTGATCATCATCTTGACCTTCATTTTCATCTCCATCACTTAGTGCATCATTTTGAGAAATTTCTTGATTTTTGGTGTTTGCATTCTGATGCTTAGGTGCATTGTTTTGTCGCTCGAGAGAAATACACTATTGCTCAGGAAGAGTGTTAGGTTCTTCACTATAGACAAACCTGTTGTAGTATTTGGTTCCTTTCTCCTTTCCTCATCATTTTTCTCAGCGAATTCATTTACTTTGACATTTGCTCTTTCAATGATTTTGTTAGAGGATTTGTTAAGACATTTATAAGTCTTGATTTTGGTAGAATACCCTATAAATATTCCTTCATCACCTTTGGAGTCAATCTTTCCATTTCTATCTTCTTTCAAAATATAATATTGAATTCCAAAAATTCTGAAGTAACTTACATTTGGTGTATGTCCATACCATAGCTCATAAGGTGTCTTATTGGTGTATTCTTATTGGTGTATTTCTTCAATTGAACTTTGTTCAATGTGTAGATAGTAGTACTGACAGCTTCTCTCTAGAATGTTTGTGTGATGCCTTTCTCAATCATTAGTGTTTTGTCACAATCAACAATGGATTTATTCCTTCTTTCAGCAATTCCATTTTGCTCTGGTGTTCTTGGTACAGAAACCTGTCTTTTAATTCCATGCTCATTACAAAAGTTAGTGAATTCATCATAATTAAATTCTCCTCCTCTATCTAATCTTAATAATTTTAGTTCTTTTCCACTTTGCTTTTCAACAATGGCTTTATACCATTTAAACATCTTGAATTCTTCTGATTTATCTTTTAAGAATATAACAGTCATCATTCTAGAATAATCATCAATAAATAGAATGGACTATCTATCACCATAATAGCTCTTAGTTCTCATGGGTCCACATAGGCCAGTGTGGACAAGATCTATAATAGCATTAGATGTGTAGTTTTTTCTCTTGAAACTAGACTTTTTTATTTTACCTTTTTGACAATTCTTACACATGACATGGTTGGGTTTTGACATGCTTGGTAAGTATCTTACTTTCCTTTTATTTCTTATCCTAACCATGTTGTCAAAATTCACATGACATAATAATTTATGCCACAACCACATGTCTTTGTTTCTAGTCATTAAAAAAGTGGTCTCAATCTTATCAAGATAGAATAGGTTACCTTTTGTTTGTTCACCATAACTGATCAACCTTCCTAATTCATTAAAGATCTTTGCCTTTTTTTATCAAATGCAACTCAGTGTCCTATGTTATTCAGCTTTGAAATATTTAATATATTATATTTAAGTCCTTTCACCCAATATGAATTTTCACATCTGATCAGATTATTCAACATGATGGTTCCTTTACCTTCAACTGGACAAGGTGAGTCATTACCCATTCTTACTGATCCACCATTATAATATTAAAAAGTTTCAAATTTTTCCTTATATCCAGTCATGTGGTGAGTACAACCACTATAAATAATCCAGACATCATTTTTACTAACCTTAGATATGAGTGCAGTCTCAACATACCTTTCTTCTTCGTCTGAATCATCCTTCATAGCAATGAATACCACCTCAATATCTTCATCAGATTTGGTGTCAGTATTTCTAGCTTTGTTCTCAGCCAGGTAACAATATTTCTTTCCTTTGTCCTTGTATTCTCAGTTGTATCTTCTTTCATATTGTTCATTGCTTTGGTAATCTCTGTCATCACCTCTGTCAAACTTCTTTTCATAAGTTCTGTCATTACTTCTATCATATTTTATTTTGTTAGGACATCTAGCAGCAAAGTGTCCAATCTCTTTACAATTAAAACATACCAATGGTAATTTACCTTTGTATCTACTTTTGCCTCTCTTCAATCTTCTATCCATTAGTGCTTCAATCTCATCAAGTTCTTAGTCATCACAATCACTTTCACTATCATTTCTCATAGTGTGTTTATGACTTGATTTACTTATTTTCAAAGAAGATTTGAATGCAGACTCAATAGTTAGTAAGACATAGTTGTCAAAGTTATTGATCTCAAATGAAATATGTCTACCAATCAAACTATCTTGAGTAACACTTTTATTTTCTATTGCTCTCATTTCTTGTATAGAAGACACTCTAATAGCATAAACAGGCAGTAAGGTTCTTTTGATTTTACTTACCACTGTTTCTTCTTCAAGTAAACCTCCTACTCCTCGGATAGCATTTACAACATCCTTTATTCTGCTACTGTACTGAGTTATTTTTTTATCCTTCCTTCATTCTTAGGTCATCAAACTTTCATCTTAGGATTTCTACCTTAGCTCTCAGCACATTTGTATCTCCTTCATGTACTAGCTTAAATTTGTCCCACATTTTCTTTGCAGTGGTGCATGATTTGACATCTTCAAATTCAGCGTCATAGAGTGAGGAAGGAATTTGTATCATCATAGAATTGAATTCATTATTTTCTCTCAATTGATCAACTATCAGAGGTCTAGTTGGTAACACAAATTTAGCATCCAAGTACTGTGTGACATCATTTCCAATACATGATAGGTGGAGTCTTATCCTACTTTTCCATGATGCAAAGTTGTCTTTGTTCAACTTATTCACATCCCTTTTTCTCATCTTGTGATCTTTATCTTGAATATTTAAACTCTCTTTCTAAGCACACAAGCTTTGATACCAATTGTTAGAATAACTGAGAGGGGGGCTGAATCAGTGACCTCAAAAATTAATCCAATATTCAACCAAAACTTTATACCACATATATACAACCTCTAGTTATCTTTAGTCCTAAAATATGTATGACTCGTGTGAATCTAACATGTATATACTGCTCAGTGTTTATACTATTTATCCTTTCTTTAAGCTTTACTGAATATCAGTTTATCTTTTCTTAACCTTTACTGAATACAGTAAATAACTTAGTGTTTACTGCTCAATCCTATTTTAGTAATGTATAAAGAAAAACATCAAAGCAATGAACCATATACACATTTGACACATAGATTTTTAATGTGGAAACCCTGTTAGGGGAAAAACCACTTGCGTTCGGTAACCCAAAATTTTCACTCTTCTGAAGTGAGCTCGGTGAAGATCCAACCCTGTTAAAGGTTACAAACATACTATTAAGTGCAAAATTGTTAGAGGATTTAAAACTAATAGTTTTTCATTTGTCATCTAGCATTCACTATGTTATCAATATGTGAAACCTTTTGATACTCCTTGGGATGTATCTCAATATATAAAGGATGGTTAAATCTTACTCTATTAAGAGATTTTCTAAATCAATGGTTAAACGAAAATAGTATATGATTTGTTCATAAATATAACTTAATCTTGCAGATGTTCATATCTATTGTAAGCTCATAATACTTCTTCTAATCAATGTTCTCTTCAATTCCTTTGCTCCACTTCTTTCTTCTCGCTAAATGTTGTTGCTCCTCTGTTTCTCGGTGTCCATAGAAATATTAGCTCTGTTCTTCAGCTTGTATGATCATATATGTATGAAGAATTCTGTCTTCACCAAAATTCTCTTCAACATTCCTCTCCTTTGATAATGAATTAATTGTCTCCTTTTATAGACATGATTTGACCATTCTTTTCCTTCTTGTTTTCTTCATTGATCACTTCTTGATTCATAAAGCTCACCATGCTTGCTTTAGTTTTAATCCGTAAATATCTCCTTGTTTTCTGGAATAAAACATTCTTTAAATCTCCTTCTTCTCATTAGCTTTGAACCAGTTGATGAAAACAAAGTAATCAATCAGTTAACTCTATATTTAGCTCTTTATAGCTAAGTTTTTTTGTCGTATCATAACTTCAGTTGTGCTCGGTGACTACTGCAGATAGTTCAGGTATCAACCTAAGTTCCATTCGGTGACAACTGCAGTTAGCTCAATAATGCTTTCTCGGGTATTACTTGCTTGGGTAACACTATTTTTTAGGGTTTACTGTCACTCGGTGTATATGATTATTGAAAAAAAAACTTTTTCTTTTCATATCTTTAAGTGTAGTGACAATATGTGTATGAGCAATCATACAATAAAAAGTTGACATCAATGACAATACAATACATTAACTTATTTTATTGTCTTGCATTTACTTTTTGCATCTCGGTGATCATCAACTTTGTCATCTTCAAACATTCAATTAGTTATAGTTCATCAGTATGTTCAACATTCATACTTGAAAACAAGATAAATAAAGTAAGAAAACAATGTTATTTAGTTATTACCATATTAAACTAATTCATCACTGCTTAATTCTAGGTTGAATCCTCAACTACCAATTTTTTCCTTGAAGGACAATCAAGAATATTTTGTGACCTTTGAAATCATTTCTACTGAAGGAATTGCAATTTTATCATTCTAATATTTCTTTAAGAAGATGAATCCCAATCTCATTTCTGGATCCTTTTATCTATTTATAATGTATGAGATCTATCTTGTGGAAACTCACAAAAGGGTTATTTTCAATTAGCTTAAGTATTGTTCAATCATTGTACTCATGGGTTTAGTTAAAGCAAGGATCCATATATTTCTATTTGTATTACCCATTTAACATAAAATGTGAATTTCATTCAGATGTATTTGAACATCATAATAATCAAACCTCATTATTATGTAGATTGATAATTTTAGATTCTGCAAATTAGGAGGGAGATGATCCTAATATAAATATATTACTAAAGCCTGAAAGATGGGACCATTCAACAGTGAAATTTATCTCTGATAAAACTTGGATGAATTGAAGGTTTTTGTCATCAATCATTAAATTTTGAGGAATAACTATCAATAATAGGTCATTTATTAGTATATTACTTTATGATAAACTCCAAGGTTGTCATGGTATAAGGGTTTGGGGTTATGAAGGATGTGAACATGGAAAATAATTTTAGGAGAACATGAAATATGATTGAAGGTGATTTTGAAAATTTCCATTCAATCTTCAAGGGATATCTAACTTAAAGATTATGACTTCCTACAGGGAATCATGAAGGACATGATATTATTAAATAGTATTCATGCATGTTGATATGGTGGGATTAACCATTTTATATTCATAATAACCTTGAAAGATATGGAGAGTTTACTAGAAACAAAGTATATAATGAGAAGGTCATTAGATATATATGAAGTCAAAATCTATCTTAAAAACTTCACAAAGAAGAGTATTTATATTTGAGACACAATCCTAGCCATGAATTGTCAATAAACAAGATTAACTTGATCAATGTTTTTGATATGATCCTAGGATATATATAGGGTATGTCACTCTAAATTGTGAGAACCTAGATGCATTATATGTGTGAAATATAAATAATATTAACAATATCAAAAAGTTGATAATTAAAGACAATTACATAGTAGAGAGAGATAAGAATTGGAACACAATTTTTATTATCTTGATCATTTTTATATAGGTTAAACTCCTAAGAGAGATGTATGGTTGTCTATCTTTCACTAGTTATGTTTCTGTAGTGACTTTGTAATAAATTATGATAATTATTTGTGTACATAATGCCTATGAGTCGTAAAGGGTAAAGAAATGTTATTGAAGTTTAAATGGTTGTTCTTCCATTCAACTCTTCAATTTTTTATAATTGTTGAAAAAAAAACATAATAGTGCAATTTGACTTGTAGAATAATAGGACAAAGGCTATAATATTTATGAAACTCAACATTACCACACATAAAATCCTACTAGTGTATTTGATCTTTTTGTGAGTAGACTTTGGTAGTTTGATTTGTAGGTCTTTGAATCTCAAACAAAGACAATCATGATAAGTGATTAAGTACATATCTGAAATGAAGGAATGACAACGAGAAGCAATAGATTTATTTTGTGAGAATGAGATAGATTCAAAACGAATGATTTACTATGGAAACATGACAAGAAGTAAAGAAAAATGATGATCATACCATCAAGATTGACCAGGAAACTATGCATTATGGACCACATAGACTGATGACATTAATTTTCCATTAGTATGCAAACAATACTTTTGGTAAGCATACACCAAAAGATAGAACAAAGAGAAAACTGAAAATCAGATACAAAGAGATCACCAAAAATTACTAAGAACAAAGAGAACCGATGACACAACTTTGTGTGTACACCGAAAATGCAAAGTCAAAAGGATAAAGAGGAACCCGACAGAGAGACCTGATGTGTAGAATAAAAGTGCAAACTGAGAGATAGAATAAAGTGAAAACTGACAGAGATATAAAGTGCAAACCGATGAGACAGTTAAAGTGAAAATCAAGAGAACAAAACTGAAAGATAGTCAACTGATTTCAGAAGCATAATCGACTGTCAAGAATTGAGAATCAGTTGCAGCCTATAAAAAGTGGATCTGACTTCCACATCGGATAAAGCAATCTTATTCTATTTATAGAATCTTGATTTGTTTTTAAATCCATTTCTTTAGGGACATGAAACATGAATGTAAGTGCTTTAATCAGTCTAACTGATTTAAAACACATAGACTAGTAGATCAAGGTACAATTTGTAAACCTGATCTTAGAGTTAACATTGTTTTTTGTGAAACTTGATGATATCAATCCATCTTATAAATAGATGATACAATAATTCATTATACAAGGATGTGAATATGGAAGAGAGGATGAATAAAGCCTATGAGCACATTGAAAGTTGCAAGAACCAGAACAACAAAAGGTGAATTTGGTTAGCAAGAACCAAGAATAGAGGCTACCGAGAATCAAAGGTATTACACAATCACATTAGGTGATAATATTATTCAAGTAAACTTAAATGGATCTGCATCAGCAATAGGAGATTGCATTTACCAGGTCAAATTGTAATTTTCTATCATTCTAACAAGTGGAGCAAAGTGTAAAAATCCTTTCAAGGAAGGTGGATTTAACAATCCAACTACAAATCTCTTAACCGAGTGTACACTCAACAATGTTTCTAAAGCTCTTAACTGAGTAGACTTTAATAGGTCTCCACAGATACTCTTAACTGGTTAGATCATCAGAAGTGATCAAATTGTAAGCCTTAACCAGCCCCTTCCAATTTGTAGATAGTGAATATTTTGTGAGTACAATCCCCACCGCAATTTTTACTTCCTAACAAGAGTTTTCTACAATATCATATCTTGTGTTATGTGTCAATAACTTTCATGAATGTGCACATGTATGTTAATGTTATGAATCGATATAACTCACATCAAGATAGTATAGATCAGATGAATGGATATACAATTGATTACATAAAGGTTAATTAATTAAATGATACAAGAGTTTTAGAGGCACTAATTCACCCCTCCCATCTCAGTACACACTTCCTAGTAATTCCAACAATTGGTATTAGAGATAAGTCTCTTTTTTGGAAAGGCTTAAAGGCTTAAGAGAAAAGATCATATAATGGAGAAGTACAGACTTGATAAGAATATTGAAAATAAGAATCTAGAAATTCAGATGTTCTATGAACAGTATAAAGAAGCTAGAATCAACATGAGACAGTTGTTAGATGAAAGAAAGATTATGGCATATCGTTTTAATGAAATAGATTATCATGAGGAAGAGATACCAGATTTCTTTGAGTCTTCAGGATCAACTACAAGAAAAGCATCAGATACATCAGAAGAAAGAATCACAAGCCTAACTGAAATCAATCTACATCTGGCTGGACAAGTTAAATCTCTGCAAATCGGTCAAGAGAAACAAATGGTAAGGATGATTGATGTCATGAACAATGCTAGACAAGCTGAGAAAGCGAGAACACTAGATATTGATGATAGAAGAAAGATTATAGAAAAGATACAAGAAAAAGAGTCTAAAATACAAAGACTTACTGAGCATCACCATGAGATTACAAATCAAATTATTCTTATGAGTCAAGAGGCAAAAAAAATAAACGTTGAACTTATTGAAAGAATAGAAACTATCGGTGAGCTAAGGGATGATAATGAAAATTTGAAACATGAAATAAGAATTTAGCATCAGCATAATGAAATTATCAAGAAAGCTGAAGAAAGAAATAAAATAATGGATGATTTTCTTGAAGGACAATAAAGAGTCAACAACAAAACCATTCTAGGTTTTACAAAGAATGGAGAATCATCAAACCAAATTGATCCAAAGAATGTATATACAAATTCAAGACCAAGAAAGCTTACATGCAATCACTGTGGAAAGCAAGGCCATACATCAAACGTATGCAGAGGCAAAATGAAAGGTATTCCTAAATCTACATCTTCATTCATAGGATTTTGTTAAAAATGTAAAAAGAAAGGACATAAATCATATGAATGTAAATTTGAGATGAAACAACCAAAGAAGGATTTCTACATGGACAAATACTTTCCTACTTGAAAAATGAATGGGCACACAACTCTTGAATGCTAGAAAAAGAAAAGGCAAGCATGGAAGCCTAAAGGTCAAGAAAATCCCTATCAACTGAAGAGAGTCGGTAACCAGTATGTATGGGATTATAAAAGTTGGACAAATTGTACAACATGTGGAAGTTTTGGTCATATTTCTGCAAACTGTATGAGATACTGGACTAGAAAGTCTAGAGGCTAGACTAACCCCGAAATGGCATGCTTACACTATCATAAAGTTGGTCATGTCAAGAAAGACTACAGAGACCGAATGATAGAGACCAACACATATCCCAATGGAAACACCATTGAAGATATCTATAGGGAAAGAGACAAAATGTGGAGAAAAGCTTCAAACAATGATGAAGTTGGACCGAGCAATTCAAATGGTGACACCCCATCCAATGGATCCGGTGACATCACCACCCCCACCTAAGTAGAACAAGTATGGAACCGCATTACCCTAAGCTATTTTTTACATCAGTTCCATATTATGTTGATAAAATGCCAAATTAGCATAAGTAAAGATGCATCATGGTACTACTCATTAAAATATGTGATAACTATAATATTAAGCGTACATACTAAAATTTGTTGGTACACACTCAAAGCTAAGACTGACTACACTTATCGAGAAGCGTGGGTTAAATGAAAATTTTCTAGTGTAAACCGAGCCTCGTTGGTAACTGAGCAAAGTGAACAAGTGGTTTACAACACCGAAACTCATCGGTAAAAGAAAAAGGTAGAATGACCACCCCAAAATGTCATGTTGTCACTAAAGGAAAGTTGAAGTCTTAATATATGAACTCCATCCTTACACATCAAGGAGTTGGTAAGCATTAATGACACATCTTTTAGGTCAAAATGGCTATACAAAGATGACTGGTTGGTCTTATTGTTCACCACGACTAGAGCAGAGTGACAAAGAGCAATTTTTGAGTAGAAAGCGAAAGGATCACAGAGTGACCACAACTCAAACACTAGCACTCCACGTAGATCAAAAATAATTACAATTATATATAGTATGTTCTATGACCACCAAAAACTCTATTTCACGCATTTCACAAAAAGCCCTAAATATGAAAAATGGCCACGATATCAAGAACTGTGAAATTGAAGAACACCAAGAAGGATGAGTTCAAGCTCATCAAGAATTCGGCATGTGAGGAACCAAAATACAAGATTCACCTTGAGGTTGTCTCACAACCTAATGATGCTAGAGTATTCTCACGAATACCAGCTAGGGTTTTTCTCATCGAGGATGTTCGAGTATTTATACACTACAAGATTGCAGAAATGGGTGATTCAGAAGTTGAACAAGCTTATAAGAAGCTATGCAAAGAAGATGGAAATTTGAAAGATGAACATAAACATATAGAAGTAAAAAGTTTCACCAATGCCCTAATACAAAATCGAGTGGATTCAGTTATTACTAAGCCAAATGCACAACCATAAACTTTGGCTAGATGAACCAAAGATGATAACCCGAGATGTTATCCATGTGGTCACCGATTATCCTGTAACCAAGAAGGTAAAAGCACTGAAGAATCCACCCAAGGCCAAGACTAAAAATATTATAGGATCCAAATGGGATGGCAGAGGATTGAAAGTTTCCAACATTACCGATGATGAGGTAAAATTTGGTGCATGCATTCTAGGCTACAAATTCTTCCAAGCCAGTAGGATGAACAACATAACATTCAGTGCAGTGGACATAGCTTATAAGATTGTGAAGAAGGGAAAAAAATTGGACTTATCTCAACTTCAACTGAATTAGGTAGAAGAGAATCTAAAGACTATAAGGAATGAGAAGTCAAAAACATGCAAATTTGGCTCACTCATAATGTGTATTTTCTTCTACTTTCAAGAAATATTCCCATCGGTAGGAGATGTGAAATGGGATAGCACAAAACTAGCAACCATGTAGATTAGTGAACATATAGCCTCACTAGGAGATAATTTTGAGACAGTTGTGGATGAACACTTTACTGTATTCAGAGACCGAATGCAAAAGAGGGTAAGGATCTCTAAAAAACTCATTGAGAAATATAAATATGAATTATGTTTCATGGTTGATACAGATCATACTTATATCAAGCCCACTGTACCAAGGACAACATGGCTTCAACCATTAGAATATGAGATAAACATTGATCTTACATCTAAATAAATTGATGCCTTGTTAAATGAGCCACTTGATAAGAAATAACCCAAGTTTGGAACATATGAGGAGGCCAAAACAAAAATAAAATCTGGCCTAGTTGTTAATAAAATTGTCAAGAAAAAAGACAAAATGGTAAAGAATCTCAAGAAGATACTATCAGTAATAGAGGAAGAAACCGAGTAGGATGAAGAAACTAAAAAGAAGGAAGAAAATAAAGGACAGCTACCTATTGGTGAAGTTGAAGAAAAGAATGACTTTGAGGCCACAAAGTCAAATTCACCACCTCCTCCACCAACTAAGAAGCCAAGGACTATAGCTGCTTCTAGAACAAGAAGCCAAACATCTAAGGATTCAACTCCTTCACCTTTGAAGAAAGGAAAACTAAGAACATATAAGAGGAAAGCGGCCACACCGAAGAGAGGGTCAAACAAAAGAGTAAGGAAGCTCATCAGAACCTGAGAAGATATTGAAGACACTAAGAAAGATGAAACTGTAGAGGAAGAAAATGTCAAGGTTAAAGCTTCAGAGAATATTGATGACATTTGTAAATCTATTGCAAATTTAGGATCTTTTACAGATTCTAAGATTTGAAGATGGTTGAAACTAGATCTAGAAGATTAGAACAAAGTTGAAGATGCCATCATAGAAAAAATGTACAAGTTCAAATATGTACCGATTCAGTTTGAAAGCAATAATGTACCAAGGGAACTCTTAGACAGACTATACTCCAGATGGACATTTTATCTGAAGAGTAAGAAGGAAATAAGAGAAAGATTACTTGTTAATCTCATTCCTTCTGAATCCAAGAAGGAAGAAATAGATGAGATGATGGAGAAGCACAAAAAGGAGTTCTCATCGAAGTTGAGAGCCTACAAATTTCTCGAAGGGAAGCTTATAGATCTTGAATAGGAAAGCCATAAGAAATGGTGTAAAATTATAAATAGATCTACTAAGAAAGAAATCCCAGACAAAGTCCTACAATAGAAAGATGTTGATAATGCAACTCAAGAAAAAATATTAATAAAAGATACAGAAGATGATACATTTGTTGAGTTAGACAAGGAAGAAGAAGATACAACTGGAAACAAAAACATGGATGTTGCAGATGAGTCATGGCCTGACACCACAAATGACAACATTGTGGATAACAATATCATTGACATTATCAATGATCCACCAGAGGAAGTTAATAAAGATGAAGATGTCAATATTACAAAGGATACAACCGATGAGAAGGATACAAAAATTGATACTGCACAGGTGAACATACTAGACAACATGCCAATATTGATAAAAGCTATAAATATTTTACAAGAAAAAGACAAGTCACCAGAAAAATAAACTCCCAAGGATGTAGGAGAAGAGGAAAAGAAAGACAACATCAATTATTAGAAAGACATCGGAGACACTCATATAGTAACTGATATTGATAAGGTTACAGGAGGAGATTCAAGACAAGAAGATGCACACACAATAGAGAAGGATGCAGAAATAAAGAAAGATGAAGCTAAGGACACTGATGAAGGAGATAAACCTATAGATGGCACTCCTGAGGAAATTGACAAAGGTGCTACCGACAATGTGAAGGTTAATGTGGAGACATCTACAGACACCCGACAAGTTGAAACCGATACACAACAGCAAAAAGAAGCACAATAAGTAACTTCATCAAGCACAACTGACAAATCAGAGAAATTGGCAGTGGTAATGCACTCAAGTGCTACACAAAAGAAGAAGAAGAAATCCAAGAAGAATAAGTTGGAGGTCACTTTGGATGAAATCATTGAGATACCAAAATGTGACCCAACTACACTTGGTTTTGAAGCATTACAACAATACAGTGAAATATGCCAAAGAAATGCATTACAGGAGAAGCAGAGGAAACAACATGGAGACTCAATGGTACTGGAAACAACTAGGGACATCTTGCACCAAATTGTACCTGATGTTGATATTGATCAAAATAAGCCAATTCTTGATCAGTTAGCCACTCTAACTGAAGCAATTACCACTCAGAATATTCATGTAGAGAAGGCAATTGAAGAGAGAGATAAGTAGAAGTACCAATAGAAAATCATTGAGAACATCAGCCAAGAAGTGGCAGTCAACAAGGTAAAGCTATCAGAATTCATTACTGAATTAGATCCAATTATAACTAAAGCTATTTCCTTGATACAACAACTAAGAACATTGGAAAAGTTCACTAAAGTGAAT
The DNA here is from genome assembly GCA_018584345.1 of Thuja plicata. Lineage (NCBI taxonomy): Eukaryota > Viridiplantae > Streptophyta > Pinopsida > Cupressales > Cupressaceae > Thuja > Thuja plicata. The sequence continues at coordinate 1,884,585 of MU223519.1, read as the reverse complement.
AGTGACAACATAGAAAAGTTAGATATAGATCTAGCTAACAATGCTCAAAGCTTAATCACCAATGGAGACAATGTAATTAAGTTGCATTATGAGAAGATAATTGAGATAAAAAGGTTAAGGAAGAAATTGTGGGAAGAAGAGACACACTTCAGGGAAGAAGTCACTGAGCTCCAAGATCAACTTCTACCGAATCTAACACTACTTCAAGAACACATCAGTTCAGCATGGCAACTGATAGCAACTCCTGAGATGTCTGTAGCAGACATCATCTCAAGAACATGGCTCTATAAAACTTGAAGGAACAATAGGATAAAATGATGGAAGACATGAAGTCTTCACACTCCCACATTTTTGATAAACTATAAGGTATAGACCTTTCCCCTTAATATAAAAAAAGGGGGAAAATGATATGTATTCAGATGGGTAGATGATATATGGAAAATGATATGTATATGTATTCACAGAAGGAAATATATCATATGTACAGTTATACCATCATATACATAGGGGGAGTCATTAAATGACTAAGGATTATATATGTTGTACATACTTAACATTTTGTTAGTATTTTACACATATCAGTTTTTATACTAATGTCAATGGGGAAGATTGATGACATTAATTTTCTATTAGTATGCAAACAATACTTTCGGTAAGCATACACTGAAAGATATAACAAAGAGAAAACTAAAAATCAGATACAAAGAGATCACCAAAAATGACTAAGCACAAAGAGATCCGATGACACAACTTTGTGTGTACACTGAAAATGCAAAGTCAAAAGGATAAAGAGGAACCTAGCAAAGGAACCCGGCGTGGAGGATAAAAGTGCAAACCTAGAGATAGAATAAAGTGCAAAATGAGAGATAGATAACATGCAAACCGATGAGATAGTTAAAGTGAAAACTGAGAGAACAAAACCAAAAGACAGTCAACTAATTTCAGAAGCATAACCGACCGTCAGGAACCGAGAATCAGTTGCAGCCCACAAAAAGTGGATCTGACTTCTACGTCAGATAAAGCAGGCTTATTCTATTTATAGAATCTTGATTTGTTTTTAAATCTATTTCTTTAGGGAAAAGAAACATGAATCTAAGTGCTTTAATTAGTCTAACTGATTTAAAACACATAGACTAGGAGATCAAGGTACAAATTGTAAACCTAATCTTAGAGTTAACATTGTTTTTCATGAAACTTGATGATATCAATCCATCTTATAAATAGATGATGCAATCCTTCATTATACAAGGATGTGAATATGGAAGAGAGGATTAATAAATCCTTCGAGCACATCTATGGATCAGATTGAAAGTTTCAAGAACCAGAATAGAAAAAGGTGAATTTGGTTAGCAAGAACCAAGAACAAAGGCTACTAAGAATCAGAGGTATTACTCAATCACATTAGGTGATAATCTTATTCATGTAAACTTAAATGGATCTGTATCAACAATAGGAGATTACATTTACCAGGTCAAATTGTAATTTTCTATCATTCTAACAAGTGGTGCAAAGTGTAAAAATCCTTTCAAGGAAGGTGGATTTAACAGTCCAACTACAAATCTCTTAACCGATTGCACACTCAATAGTGTTACTAAATCTCTTAACTGAGTAGACTTTAACAGGTCTCCATAGATACTCTTAACCAAGTAGATCATCAAAAGTGATCGAATTGTAAGCCTTAACCGGCCCCTTCCAATCTACAAATAGTGAATATTTTGTGGGTGCCGTCCCCATCGTAGTTTTTACTTCCTAACAAGAGTTTTCTGCGATATCATATATTGTGTTATGTGTCAATTACTTTCATGAATGTTTCTATGAATGTTCACATGTATGTTAATGTTATAAATTGATATAACTCACATCAAGATAGTATAGATCAGATGAATGGATATACAATTGATTACACAAAGGTTAATTGATTAAAGGATACAAAATTTTTAGAGGTACTGATTCACCCCTCCCCTCTTAGTACACACTTCCCATTAATTCCAACAATAGACATGGCCATATTTTAAAATTTTTCTTAAATATATTTTCTTTTCCATAAAGTGATGCAAAAGGATGCTAGTTGGATATTGAATACATTTTTGGATTAAGAAAAAGTAGGCATGCTTGGAAGAGAGAAAACAAAACATAGATTTTAGGTTTGTCATTACATCAGTCCATCAATAAAACATGACTCAATAGACATTTATCATTATCAATTTTTTTGGGAACCTTTCAACACCTCAGCATAAAACATGTTGATCTGACCCTCAAACCTTAGTTATAAATAGGGGACTTACAAAGTGAGCTGCTGTAAAAATTTGAAACTAATTTAAAATTTTCATGTAAGATCTTGAGAAAATCAGAGATAAAAACATAAAGAATATAACTATTAGTATCTATTTCTTTCAAATTTATTTATTATTTTGAGTGCTTGTCCATGCTTTGTACTAAGTATGAAAACACCAATAAATATAAGAAGTTCTTTTTAGTGGCTCAAAATTGTTTTATAGGACAGTGTTTGTATTCATAATGACTGGAAAGATTCAAACTGGACACCTATGGCATTTTATGTCGCTACAACATAAGGAACTATGAACAACTAAAATGATCTAAACACAGTTACTTTTCTTATATTAAATGTTAAAAAATTTGCACTATCAATGTTTGGGAAGTCATTTAAATGTATCTGATCTTGTACTCAATAGTTTGCAAACTCTGCTAGTACTCTCTCAGTTTCCAAGTATTCTCTATGTTTTTTGGTGGGCAAGTTTTCACAAGTTTAAATCTTGCAATTTTATAGATAGAAAAACATGGGTAAAAATATCAGCACGGGTAAAACATTGGTTAAATGTGTTTTTCACATGTTGTGTATGTTGTAAACCATACATTTTTTCTTTCGAGATGTCATTTTTAATTTATTACAATTTCCAATTGAATTTTTGAAAATAAAAAATGTTGCTCTGAGATATTTAAATTTTAAGCACTTTCTTAGTTGTTGAGTTTTCTTCAAGTATTTGTTTAGCTCAAAATTTTGGGCTTGTCCAGTACTCTCTGAGTATAAGTCTACAAATTATCAGCACACTTGTCAATGCCACTTTTATGTAGAATACCAAACTCACATGAATAGGGATATGACCATAACCACCAAACCTTCTGTGACCATTCTAACAAAATCACCATTAGTTTAATACAACTTATACATTTGCAACCTACACAAAATAGAACACATAGATTTAAAGATATACAGTGAACATTTAGGTTCAGATTTATAGCATAACCATAGGTAGAAGATAGTTGTCACTATCTCAAGAGTATTCCATTTATAGAAAATGAAAACTAACACATAGTAACGAGTATACCTATTACTGAACTTACAAACATGCACACTAGTAAGAGTATGCCATTTATAGAAAATGAAAACTAACACATAGTAAAGAGTATACCTATTACTGAACTTACAAACATACACACTAGTAAGAGTATGCCATTTATAGAGCTTGCTTTTCAGTTCTATATTTGCATGACTCATTTCTTCCTGATGATATTTTATTCACTATCAAGTTGTCAATATTTCTTATTTTTATAGAATGTATAGATTTCCATAGCATTTGTCCTTTGAAGTCTCCTTGGGATCCAAATCACACCATTTTTTCTGTTCCTTGTAACTATCTTATGTATTATGTAGCTACTTTAAATGTTTTGAACATTTTTTTCTAAGCTTGAAACTTGTCTTTTACTCAAATTGTAGCCTGATATTAGCACACTTTAACTCAACATGGTTAACATGCTCTACATTGATGTCCTAAACTTTCACAATAGGTTCATGGTCACCTTTATCATCTTCCTATGTGAATCTATTGTCACCATGATTAGTAGGATCAATATTTTCTACCTCTGCCACATGGGTGAAAATTAACCAAAAGTTCAAATACCTAATAATTACAAAATAAACATCTTTGGTGCTCTATCACTGTATCTAGTTTATAATATTAAAATAAACTATCTTCTAATAAACTTGTGCATGTACCTATTATTAAAATAAATGGTAGGATGCATTCTTGAGAAGTTTTACTACTCAAAAGGTACCCAATGTTCACTCATCATGGACTGTTGGTGCTCATAATATCTCAATTTCTCCTCATTGATGTGCAAGGTGCTCGGTGGTGAGTCACCATCACTCTCATCCTCAATATCTTGATTCTTGTTTTCTCCTTATTGTTGTGCACATTGATTTCTTGATTCCACTCTACATTATTGTCTGAGTGATACCCCTTATTTGCTTGTCCTCTCTCTAAATTTTCTTCAATCAAAGCAACTCAGGAAATATTATATGCATTGAGATCGGCTTAGACTAATGACATATTGTGACAATGTAAATTTTGTTTTGAGGGGTATTTGAAAGGCACAAGATTCTAATACCATCATTGTGGAAGTATAAGAATAGAGGGATTGAAATATTTAGTCTTTTGGATATTTCTTGATGCATTTCATATTCTGTTTAAGATATGGATCTATTTGATGAGCTATAACTGATTGAATGTTTGAAGATGTTCAGTTGATGATCATGCAAGTCATTAAATCAGTTAATGTATTATATTGTCATTGATGTCAATTGATATAAATAATCTGTATGGTCATGGACATAATACCAAAGACTTCAAAGAACTGATGAATCAAAGGCTATGCTTTCAGTAATGCATATAAGTCAAGTGTTCACAAAGTGACTACATAACCCGACGGAGTGCACACCGGCAGTCAGAGTAAAAGAACAAAGTCACAGTGTTACCCGATGAGAAAATTCACAACATTACCGATGAGCAAAGTCATAGTGTTTCCCAATGAGCAAAGCATAGTGTAACCTGACGGACATAATTATAGTGTTGCTCGAAAGAAAAGACAAGGACGGAGATCCTGATGACAACTGAAGTCACACCAACGGAACAGACAGTTATCACCGATGACTAATTGAAGTGTTGACCAACAGAACAAAGAGTTTAGAAATGACAAAATGCTTAGTTGTCAAGAGCTATAAATAGACTTAACTAAAACTTATCATTGTTTTAATCAACCAGATAAATCTGAGGATAAGTGATTGATTTAAAGCTGATTTGTCTAGTTGGCAAGAAGATCTCTTTGAGATAAAACTGGAGTTTTCTTTAAATCTAATTGGCAAGAATTGTGGATCTCGACAAGAATAAAGAAATCCAAGAAATGGTGAATCATGTCTATAAAGAGACAAACCCAATTCATTACAAATTGAGTGGGGTGAAGAGAAAAGAGGAAAGATGCTAAATAAATTCTGAAGGAAAAGAAAGTCTTCATTCAGTCCTGATCAACAAGACGAGGAAAGAGCTAGATTCTGCAGACACTGATGAATAGTGAGACAACATCACAGAGTAGAATAGTGTGGAGCAAAGGTATAGAATTGATTATATTGATCAGAGAGGTAATGCATTTACAATAGATCTGAAAATTTGTAATTCAAGTTGTATGTGTGAACAGATCATTAATGTTTTAGTTTAACCATTGAAGCATCAAGTCTCTTAATTGAGTAGGAATTAAAAGTATTTTGTAATTGAGATACATCCCAAGGAGTATCAAAAATTTTGATCATAGAAAGTAGCATTGGATATGCCCGATACCTATGGACATGCCAAGTGAGTGTTTGATCAAGGATGGTAGCATTAGATGCAAGATACTAGGTGACAAACTATCTTTTAAATCCTCTAACAAGGTCACACCTAATAGTATGTTTGTAACCTTTAACAAGGTTGTCTCTTAACCGAGATCACTTTAGAAGAGTAAAAATTTAGGGTACCGGTCCCAGTGGTTTTTCCCCTAATAGGGTTTCTACGTTAAAAATCCATGTGTTATGTGTTTATGTTTCATTACTTTACTGTTTAATATTTCACATATGCAATTCTGGGTTGATTTGTATACTCTACCTATTTACTGTGTTTCAGTAAATGAAAGATTGCTTATCGGTAAACATACAGAATAAGGTTTTACAAAGCATTCTGACAAGTAGTAATCTGTTATAAGTATTTCAAGGCATTCATCTTGTAGGACTAAGTATAACTGAAAGCTTAAAAGTGGTAAAAGTTTTAAAGGTTGATTTAAGGATTAATTTTTGAGGCCACTAATTCACCCCCCCTCTCAGTTATTAAAAATAATTGGTATCAGAGCTTGTGTGCTTAGAAGGAAGGTTTCAAGACCTAAGCTATAGATCACAAGATGAACAAATGAGATGAGCCCAAGTTGAACAAAGATAATTTTTCTTCATGGCAGAGCAGAATATGATTCCACTTATCAGGTATTGGAAATGATGCTACTCAATACTTAGATACTAAATATGTGTTTCCCATAGGAGTACCCTCATTTGAAAAAATGAGAGAGAAGCATGAACACAACTGCATGATGATAGAGCTTTCTTCCTCACTCTCCGATGCTGAATTTGAAGATGTCAAAACTTGCAAAACTACAAATCAGATGTGGGACAAATTGATGTGTGTATATGGTGGTGACAAGAATGTTTTGAGAGCCAAGGAAGAAAGCCTTAGAGGAAATTTTGATGATCTCAAAATGAAAGAAGGTGAAAACATCACATAGTACAACACAAGAATCAAAGAGGTAGTCAATTCTATTTGAGGAGTTGGAGGTGTACTAGAAGAAGATACAGTGGTAAGTAAAATTCTAAAAACCTTACTGCCTACTTATGCTATTAGAGTATCTTCCATACAAGAAATGAGAGCAGTAGAAAATAGCAATTTTACTCTAGACAGTTTGATTGGAAGACTGATTTTATTTGAGATGAATAACTTTGATAATAGTGTCTTACCAAACATAGAGTCTGCATTCAAATCTTCTTGAAGAATAAGTAAATCAAGTCATAAACACACTATGAGAAAAGATAGTGATAGTGAAAGTGAAGAAGAATATCTTGATGAAATTGAAGCACTTATGGATAGAAGAATGCAAAGAGGCAAAGGTAAATACAAAGGTAAATTACCACTTGTTTGTTTTAATTGTAAAGATATTGGACACTTTTCTGCAAGATGTCCTAACCGAAGAAAAGATGATAGAAGTAATGACAGGTCATTTGAAAAGAAGTATGACAGAGGTGATTACAGAAGAAACCAACAATCACAAAGAAGAGATACTCGAGACTACAAGGACAAAGGAAACAAGGCTAGTTACCTAGCTAAATGCAAAGATGATGATACTAACACCGAATCTGATGAAGACATCAAGATGGTGTTTGTGATAGTAAAAGATGATTCAGATGATGATGAAAAAAGGTATGTAGAAACTGCACTCATATCTAAAGTTAGTAAAAATGATGTCTGGCTCATAGATAGTGGCTGCACTCAACACATGACTGGTGACAAGAAAAATTTTGAGACTTTTGAATACTATAACAGTGGATCAATAAGAATGGGTAATGACACACCTTGTCTAGTTGAAGGTAGAGGAAGTATAATGTTGAATAACCTGATAAAATGTGAAAATTCTTATTGGGTGAAAGGATTGAATTATAATTCATTGAGTGTTTCTTAGTTGAATAATTCAGGTCACAGAGTAGCATTTGAAAATAAGAAGGCAAAGATCTTCAATAAATCAGGAAATCTGATTGGAACCGGTGAGTAGACAAAAGGTAACTTATTTAATCTGAATGATACCGACACCACTTTCTTAATGGCTAGAAATGAAGACATAGGGTTGTTGCACAAAAGATTGTGTCATGTGAACTTTGACAACATGATAAAGATAAGGAAAAAGAGAAATGTAAGAGGTTTACCAATGATGACTAAACCAGACAATATAATGTGTAAGAATTGTCAAAAAGGTAAGATGACAAAGTCTAGTTTCAAAAGCAAAACCCATACATATGATGCCATTCTAGAATTAGTCCATACTGACCTATGTGGACCTATGAGGACAAAGAGCTATTATGGTGATAGATATTTTATTCTCTTTGTTGATGATTACTCTAGAATGATGACAGTAATATTTCTAAAAGATAAATCTAAAGCATTCAAGATGTTTAAATGGTACAAAGCAATGGTTGAGAAATAAAGTGGTAAAGAATTGAAATGCTTAAGGTCAGATAGAGGAGGGAAATTTATTTCAGATGAATTCACTAACTTTTGTAATGAGCATGGAATCAAAAGACAAGTCTCTGCACCAAGAACACCACATCAGATTGGAATTGCTGAAAGAAGGAACATATCCATAGTTGATTGTGCAAGGACACTGATGATAGAGAAAGGAATCACCCAAATCTTCTGGAGAGAAGCTATCAGTACTGCTATTTACACATTGAATAGATTACAATTGAAGAAAGACACCAAGAAGACACCTTATGAGCTTTGGTATGGTTACACACCCAATGTAAGTTACATCAAAAAATTTGGTAGTCAATGTTATATCTTAAAAGATGATAGAAATGGGAAAATTGAATCCAAGAGTGATGAAGGAATATTTCTAGGGTATTCCACCAAGAGAAAGGCTTATAAATGTCTCAATAAAGCCTTTAACAAAATTGTTGAATGTGCAAATGTAAAAATAGATGAATTTGCAGAGAAGAATGAAAAGGAAAGCACAAAAGAACCAGAGGACTACAACAGGTTTGTTTACAATGAAAAACCTGACACTCTACCTGACCAACAATGTAGAGCTCCTGAGCAATAGATCATTGCACCTGAGCATCAGGCTACAAATACCGACGATCATGATATTGATCAAGAAAATGCACAAAGTGATGAAGAATAGAATGAAGGAAAAAATGATGATCAAGCTGATAGACAAAGAGATGAACATGTACTTGCTAGATATGTCAGAAGGAACCATCCATAGAACTAGATCATTAGAGACAAGAAGGCCGGTATTAGAACCAAAAGTAAGTCTCTAAATACAAGATGTCTTATTTGTGATTATGAGCCAAAATCTGTCAATGCTACACTTGATAACGATGAATGGATTAGTGATATGAATCAAGAAATTGAGCAAATAGAAAATAAAAGACATGGAACACTTGTACTAAGACCAGATGACAAGAATGTCATATGTACAAAATGGATATTCAGGAATAAACTAAATGAGAATGGAGAAGTCACTAGAAATAAAGCAAGACTAGTATGCAAGGGGTATGCACAAGAAGAAGGAATTGACTATGGATAGACCTTTTCACCTATTGCTAGGCTAGAAGGAGTAAGAATATTACTTGTTTATGCTACATGTAAATGATTCAAGGTATATCAAATGGATGTAAAGTCTACATTCCTAAATGGAATACTTGAAGAAGAGGTATACATTGAATAACCGGAAGGGTTTGTTGATCCAGACAAGAGGGACATGGTATGTAGACTACACAAAGCTCTATATGGATTGAAACAAGCACCTTGAGCCTGGTATGAAAGACTTCATTCCTATCTTATAAGTATTGGATTTGTAAGGACTAGTGAAAATAGTAATCTTTATTTAAAGGAAGATACTGATGCTAACATTTCGATTGCTGAGATATTTGTTGATGACATTATATTTGGAGGCAATGATATGTTATGCAAATCATTTGAAAATGAAATAAGAAAAGAGTTTGAGATGTCTATGTTTGGAGAGATCAAGTTATTTCTTGGTCTGCAGATCATGCAACAAGATGAAGGTATTTTCATTACATAATCCAAATACATCAAGGAAGTACTGAAAATATTCAAGATGGAAGAATCCAAACCAGTTGGAACACCGACAACAACTAGATGTAAGCTGACAAAGGAGGACAAGTCATCAGAGGTAAATCAGACTTTGTAAAGATCAGTGATTGGAAAACTCTTGTATGTTGTACATAATAGAATAGATATTGCACATGCAGTAGGAATAGTTGCAATATTTTCTGCCAATCCTAGAGAATCACATATGACTACTGTGAAAAGAATCCTAAGATATTTGAAGAATACCGAGGAATATGGCTTATGGTATAGAAGAGAAGGAAAATTTGAACTTAAGGTCTTTACCGATGCTGATTAGGATGGAAATATTGATGACAAGAAGAGCACAACTAGAGGAGCATTCTTTATGGGTGACAAACTTGTCACATGGATAAGCAAGAAGCAAGGATGCATCTCTCAATCTACTGCAGAAGCAGAGTATGTTACTGCTGCTACAAACTGATCAAATATTGCATAGATCAAATAGTTACTGGAAGGTATGCATATGAAAATTATTGAGCCAGTAATGTCTATTGTGATAATACAACTGCAATAAAAATTTCCAAGAATCCATTCATGCATGCTAAAACAAAGCATATTGCCATCAAGTATCATTATTTGAGAGAACAAGTTCAAGAAAAGGAGGTGATACTTGATTATGTGCAATCTAAAGAATAATTAGCTGATATCTTCACCAAGCCACTGCCCAAGGATGCATTTGAATACTTGAGAAAGAGACTAGGGGTCAGACCCTTGTCTACTGGTTAGTAAAATGACTAGAAGGCTGCATCAGCCTGCATATTATCAGAATATCATTCATGTTGATGCAAGCAGAGAGATGGAATTCAAAGATAAACCTATACATAGAAAGGTATTTATCTACTTCAAGCACCAGAGTTATTGTATTGCCGATGGATTGGGAAATTCAAGGAGTATATTATGGATAGAAAGGGTATGTTTGGCATTACTGTCAAAATTATTTATTTGGCATTACTATCAAAGGGAGAGATTATATCCATTATCATTTCTTATCACCCAAGGGAGAGATTATTATCACTTCAGGGAGAGATTATATCCATCATGGTATCCAAAGTGACAGATGTAATCAGAAAGGGAGAGTACATAAAAAGGAGAAAGAATTGCTGACAAGAGACATCAAAAGAAAAGAGAACAATCAAAGAGAGAGAGAGAGTTTGAAATAGAAGAAGAACACATCACATCAGAGAAAGAAAGATTCTACATCTATCCAGTGAAGGTATTGAAGATAGAAAGAAAGCTGCAAGAATCAAATCTAAGTTATATGAACTTACCGAGGACCAAATATTTGTATCGGTTATAGTAAAAAAGATTGGTAGTTTGATGAACTTCCAATGTTATATTTCATATTGTATTAGCAGTAATATAGTGTGATAATGTAGTGTGTTTCCATCAATGCCAAAGGGAGAAATTGATGAACTATAATTGATTGAATGTTTGAAGATGTTAAGTTGATTATCATGAAAGGTATTAAATTAGTTAATGTATTGTATTGTCATTGATGTCAACTTGATATAATCTATATGGTCATGGACATACTGCCAAAGATTTCAAAGAACCGATGAATCAAAGGCTATGCTTTCACTAATGCATAAAAGTCAAGTATTCACAAAGTGACTACATAACCCAATGGAGTGCACACCAAAGGTTAGAGCAAAAGAGAAAATTCATAGTGTTTCTTGATGAGAAAAGCACAGTGTAATCCAATGGATAGAATTAGAGTTTTTCCTGACAAAAAAGACAAGGACAAAGATCCCGATGACAACTTAAGTCACACTGATGAAACAGTCAATTATCACTGATGACTAACTGAAGTGTTGACCGACAGAACAGAGAGTTTAGAAATGACAAAATGCTTAGCTGTCAAGAGCTATAAATAGACTTAACTGATACTTATCTTTATTTTAATCAACCATATAAAGCCGAGGATAAGTGATTGATTTAAAGATGATTTTTCCAGTTGGAAAGAAGATCTCTTTGAGATAAAACTTGATTTTTCTTTAAATCTAATTGGCGAGAATTGTGGATCATGCCAAGAATCAAGAAAGCCAAGAAACGGTGAATCATGTCTATAAAGAGATGAACCCAATTCATTAGGAATTGAGTGGGGTGAAGAGAAAATAGGAAAGATGCTAAATAAATTTTGAAGGATAAGAAAGTCTTCATTCAGTCCTGATCAACAAGCTAAGGAAAGAGCTAGATTCTGCAAACACCGATGAACAATGAGATAGCATCACAGAGTAGAACAGTGTAGAGAAAAGGTATAGAATTGATTATATTGATAAGAGAGGTAATGCACTTACAATGGATCTAAAAATCTACAATTCAAGTTGTATGTGTGAATAGATCATTAATGTTTTAGTTTAACCATTGAAGCATCAAGTCTCTTAACCAAGCAAGACTTAAAAGTATTTTGTAATTGAGACACATCCCAAGGAGTATCAAAAAGTTTGATCATAGAAAGTAGCATTGGATATGCCTGATACCTATTGACAGGCCAAGTGAGTGTTTAATCAAGGATGGTAGCATTAGATGCCAGATACTAGGTGAAAAACTATCTTTTAAATCCTCTAACAAGGTCACACCTAACAGTGGGTTTGTAACCTTTAACAGGGTTGGATCTTAACCGAGCTCACTTCAAAAGAGTGAAAATTTGGGGTATCGGTCCCAGTGGTTTTTCCCCTAATAGGGTTTCCACATTAAAAATCCATGTGTTATGTGTTTATGTTTCATTACTTTACTATTTTACATTTCACATATGAAATTCTGGATTGATCAATATACTCTAGCTATTTACTATGTTTCAGTAAATGAAAGACTGCTTATCAGTAAACATATAGAACAAGGTTTTACAAAGAATTTTGACAAGTAGTAATCCGTTATAAGTATTTCAAGGCATTCATCTTGTAGTACTGAGTATAACTGAAAGATTAAAAGTGGTAATAATTTTTAAGGGTTGATTTAAGGATTAATTTTTGAGGCCACTGATTCATCCCCCCTCTCAGTTATTATTAACACTATTTATGTACATATTTGGAGAACTGGCATGTTTTTAAAATGACATCTTTTTATTTTGTAACCAGATTTGCATAGTTCAAAGAACAATTAAGTATAAATATTATAAGTATGGTTTTCATATTTTAAAGGTATTATAATGATATTAAATATATTAATTTTACTTCCCAAGTGTTATTGTGCAGCTATTAAAGGCTATACCAAAGTTTGTGAAGGTTGTTGAAGTTGGTCTGAGAGATGTATTGCATGATGAGAAGAACACAATTCCAACACATGTAAAGACCGAACTTATTGAGAGGTTGGCTTCTTCTGGGCTCCAAGTTGTAGCAGCTACCAGTTTGTTTAACCAAAATGGGTACTACATGTGCTATTCTCTTTCCTATTTTTTGAAGGCATTTGCTTTTCTCTATTTTCACAATATTTTTCATGATTGTCACTATACTACTTATTTCAAATGCGATGTTTGTTCTTGGTTTCTACAATGGCTTGTTTGATTATGTTACTTGCTCATTTTGAATGGAATAATTTCAAATGCTACCTGACTAAACTTCTCAATTCTTCTTGGTTATTCCATGTAATAATTTAACACACTTACAAAATATAAGAATGTTTCTATGAACATTGGAAAATTTTCATGTCTTATAGATAATAGATAAGTTGTGCAATGAATCATCTTCTTAAACAACACAATTGCAATGATTACTAGGTTCTCATCGATTATTTAATCGGTTAAATATTCTTTGCAAAGATTCATTACATTACAACTAGGTAATCCAAAATACCAACTTATAACATATCTTGGCAATCTTTGTCTCAAAATAACCTATGATCATTGCCTTGAAATTTCATTGTCACGACAATCCTGATTTATGCCTCATGACTAATAAAAGACCTATAAGGTTTTGACAATTTACATTTGTTGTTACTCGCCCTTACATAGGTCACCATTTTTCTTTATCTTTGGTGCATCTCTTCATATCCTTGACTGAAAATTGTCATTTTCTCTATCATAAAGTCACTGGTAAGGGTTCATTTATATCTTTACATTTAACCAGTGAAAAATGTAATTCCTGTCTTTTCTAAAATTAGATTCCCTAAGATTTCAAATGTAGTTGGTTTTATATTAAATATTTATGCCATGTGGGATAAAATTGATGCCCTAGCGGGCATAATAGAGTCAATTTTCTTGTTTGGACTATATATTATGTTGTATTTATTAGTATTGATGTTGAAATGGTTCCTATTAGCATGAAATAATGAGTTAAGGTTGTATAAGTTCAATTATTCTATTAGAGTGCAGATTGAAGAGCTCCATGTGTTTGGATAATGGATTGTTAGTTTACATTGTAACTGTCATGGTTATGATAGTCACACTAATGAAGAATAACCTTATTTGTTTGATTGATTTTTAGTACTTGTGAAAGGTAGTCTTGATTATCAGGATTGGATTTTGACAATGAATTTTGTAGAAAATATTCACAGTTCCAATATCATTTTCAATCAGAAGATAAGGACTCCTCAATGATTTGTCTAAGACTATTCTTGTGGTCTTCTATTCTGGTTTAATAGTGACAACCAATAAAATTGGGAAGTTAGCAAAAATTGTTGATGACATGATATATGTATTGATGTTTGGAAGATATTTGATGACCTTGAATTAAATGTGAACAAGGTCTTGTTTCTATGTGATCAGGACATGGTGGATGATGCTTTATTGAAAGGTGATTAATGACTATGGATAAATGTTACTGTTGTAGGCAGTGGACAACAAGTTCAAAGTTTTGGGTCAGCATTCAAGAAACTTGGAACAGTGAAGAAAAGGGAGATATTGAAAGGTATTGAAGTTTATGTTCCTGATTTATAAATGGACATTGATTATTATAGTTCCTTTGAGTATTTTCTTACTCACTGGATACCCTGATGAGAGTTTTAACTAGTCTGCACTCAAATCACAATAACTTGCACAAATGTAAACCAAATTGCATGAGACAAAATTAGAATGGAAGGTAATTGAAGGATCTTCCTCTTACAACCAAAAAGAAACAATTTCCTACCAGTATAGACATGTGTACGGCCTAAGAAAAATGAATTTCTAAAGAAGAATGTTTAGAGTTTTATATTGATCTAATTCATTTTTCAATCACCCACGCCTTCCAAAATGGTTACATGACCTTTTTAAAGGCATTACAACATATCCTATTAACTTCCAACTACCTTCCAATGACCTAGACCAAGATGATCTTTCACCTTCCCAATTTTGTGTCTTTTGCATTTGTGACAACCATTTACATTTTTTTTCAGAATATGACATAATGGCCTCCTAATGACCTATACATGTGCAAAATGACTTATTTAACCTTAATACAAGGTAAAGATACCAAACTTTGATCAATCTTCAATAATTTCTAAATGGAGGCAGGATATTGTAAAGGTGCTCCTGCACCATACTCTTGACCAAATAGAATCCAATTCAACTTGGAGTGAGTCTTAATCCTCTACATGTTCATCTTTGATGCCTTCCAAGCTTGCCACCTTGAAACAACTCCCATTAATCTTCATCTTCACACGTATATGTTACATAATGATTATTATTATGCAAACATAAAGCCATTACTTTATCCATAACATATTGCAAACTGTTATACACCAAATTTGCACCCTATTAGACTCTTAAGCCTAATGATATGTTATAACATGGGAATCACTTCCAGGTTGTGGGAGCTTTGCTAACTGAAGTGAAACCTCTAGATTCTAGGTCGGTTCCTCTTGGATAATCACCTATTTTCTCTTTTTAACATGAAAACTAAACTTGGGAGGAGAACTGAAGGGAAATAAAGAAGAATTTAACCTATAAGGTGATGCACCGAAAGTGACATGAATCATGAAAAAATGATTAGCAACTAGCATGAAATCTTTGAATCAAAACAAGCACAAATTCCTAAATAGGCTTGCATAAGTATTTCATAAAGAGGTCTAAGATGAAAATAGGCTATTCAAGGAAAGAGAGGATTTCACAAACAATATCATATTCAATGGAGTAGACATGAACTATGACCTACAAACAGACATTCACTCCAACAAATAGGCAAAGAAATGAGACAAAATGACAGAGGATGAACAAAATCCACAAGATTATCTAAATAAATCATCCATAATAGTGCACAAAGATGTAGAAAGAAATAGGGCTTAGAAATCCAAGATTTCCCCAGTATTAGCCACTCTATTAGGCTTCAAAGAGAGAAATACAAACATGAAAAAACCAGGGACAAAGAAGATGTCACAAACTATCTTGCATAATCTGAAATTCAATGAGAGATTACAAACATATGAAAATCCAGGGGCAGAGAAAATGCCACAAGAAATCTTTCATAAGCCTCTAAAAACTCACTACAAAGCACTGAAAACTACTTATATACAACCTCCCCTAGCACACAGGCTCGGGAGTCAATCTACCGATCAGTTCTAGGTAAATTTAGGGTTACAATAAATATTTGTTATACAATACAGAAACCCTAAATCTATCTTGTCTATCTATTAACGGTCTTAGGAAATATCCTATATGATGAGATTAGTCTTGAAAATATCTCATAGCGCTATAAATTTGAGGAGATAGATCAAATCAATCCATCTACCCTCTCTGCAAGTTGAAAATGTCAACACCACCATGAAAACCCTAAGAAACTACATTTGAATATTTAAATTTGAACATAAATAGTCACAGGTGGTTTGGAATGTCATATCGACGACTTAGTTTTGAAAATTTACTAACTTTAAAACAAAACCGTTGATCTTCTTTAAGTTACCTGCAAGCACAGGATCTTATCTGCTATGTGGTATGCAGGCACAATGTCTCAAACATTATACATCTTCATCTCTACCTTTAAGGAATAGTGCCCACCGTTCGATCTTCATAAACTTCCCTTACCTTTATATTACCTTTGGTGCTGACCTCAAATATGATCGGGACACATGTCAACAAGGCGCATTACCTTAAAGAATAAAAACCTACATCTTTATCATCAAGGCTTTACGCCTACCATCTGATCTACTTTAAGTTACTATGTCTTTAGTGCTCTGTAAACCTAGGACCCATGATGTCGTCAGTCCCAGATGTCACCATGATGCAATTCCTCAATAGTTAGATCTTGATCACTTTGATTTGAGGCTTTACACCATCCACATTATCAAAAATGACTTGCTCAAAGACTACCTTTACCTTCTAACCTTAGCCTTAACTCATCTTTAACCCTGGGTACTTGAAATCCTTTGTATCTCCAAGTCACTAGATCAATTATTTAACTCTGAGTTTATCACAAGATTAAGCGACAGTCATAAGATCAAAACCGCATCGATGGCCTACACTAAATCTCTAAATTATTTAGCTAACTTTGACTTTGTCTAGTGATCTAATGCGAACTGTAGATCCTTTTCAAACTAGACCACATATTAACTTACCTTGGTCACAAACCATAGGTCCCACCTAATGTCACCTTAGACACCTAGCATGCAGGCACAATGCCTCAAACAATAGATCTTGGTCATGTTTTCATTGATGCAATACGACCACCGTCGAATGCATTCAAATTTGTCTATCCTTTAATCTGTCGCTTGATGGGCCTAGGTTCTGACAACTTGCCACATGTCGCACTGGAACATTTCCTTGAACATTAGATCATGATAATCTTGTCATTAAGTTAATACGCCCACCATAAGATAAAGATCAGCCTTCTCAGATGTTAACTCTTTACCTGCCTCAACAATTGCAGGCCCTACTTGGTCAAAAAAGGACATGTGTTATTCAGGTGCAATGCCTCAATGATTAACTACCTTTCATCTTTGCATTAAGGTTATGCATTGATTGTCAGATAAAAAAGGAAAAGATTGTACCTTAACTTTAAACCTATCAGAAAGGTGACCCCACTATTCACATGGCACAAAGGAATGATGCCTTCAAGAATCTTCTTGTTTATTTGATGAATAAGAGGTAAACCAGTGACATAGAAATATGCAGAGAGCAAGGTAAAGAACACAAAAAGGTGCATAATTCATACAAGTTTGGCTCCACCCTTGCAGGAGCCTCATTTACTCCACTTGTAACCAAATTTGGACATGATGAGGAAATTTGGGTAACATAAACAACTAACAAAATGTCAAAATTTTACTTTTTATCCATTTCATATCCTTGCAGTTCTATCCTTTTGAAATAAGAATTTTTTTTATGGTAATTATGGTGTATTTATCTCTTTTTATTTACTTATGTTTTCCATACCTCATAGTATTTTTTTTAAAATAGGATGAAGTTGTGTGATTGTTGAAAGATTAATTTTCCATTTTAATGCTAAACAATTCAAATCCAAGTTCACATTCTTATAAAAAATTTCCCATCCCCTTTCTACTTGTGTCTTAAATTCTTCTTTAATCTTTTCCATTCAATGAAAGTTATATTTCTTTCTATTTAATTCTATTTTTTTCCTAATTTTGTGAATATATGAGTATAAATTAGGTGTGGCTGCTGATATGACAAATTATAATATATTATTAAAGACATGGTCCATTGCTGGAAAGGTTGATTTGGCAGAATATATTTATAGAGACATTCTACACAGAGAGGCAGCCAGGGAGTTGAAAATGGATGTCATAGCATACAACACAATGATCCAGGTAGTTTAAAGTAAATTCTCTCCTCTACATCAACTAATAGCAATAGTTTGATGCATTCATTTAAATCATCTTGTATGCCATCACTTCTAAGTTCTTGTTGAATGATAACACTAAAATTTTTGTTAAGGAATATTATAATTTGTAATGCACAATATTCAAGTTTAGAAACATAGTGATCAGTTTGTAATTGATTTATTTCTTTGTGGTGGATTTTCTTGAAGGTTTTAAAGAAGGAAAAAATGTGGTCATTGGAAATGGAAGTGAAAAGGGATATGATGCAGCTGGCATAATGCCAGATGTAGTCAGATGGACTTTTCTAATAGGAGAATGTGCTAATACAATATTAGTAGAGAAGGCTATTCAGATATTTGATGAAATGGTTTTATATGGATGCAAACCTAATACACAGTGTTGCAATACACTTCTCAATGCTTGTGTCAAATCTTTTCAGTATGTCCCAGCATTCCTTTTATTTAACAATTAGAGCAAACATGGGCTCTATGAGGCATGTGCAAAGATATCCTTAAATTAAAAAAATTTACACATTGAAAAAGAACAACCATAAGAGGCAGCTATCAAGTCCTATTTTTTATAATGGAGCATACAATAAAGCTTATTTCAAACCTACGGTTGTTACATACAACATTATGATGAAAGCATGTGGATTGACTCCTTGTCTTGTAGAATATTTAATGAAATAAATAGAAATGATTGGGCTTGTGTAATGTTATGTAAGTTGATCTATCCTCATTGATGCATATAGAAAAGAGAATTATTTAAGTGGGGCTTTGAAGGTGAGAATATTTAACAAATCTTTGTATAGAACCTACTTACTTGGGCATCAAATTTATTATGTTGTTTAATTTTGAGATTGGTAACTGTAATGTTTTGCTCTTTCAACGAATATTGAAATTAACACTTTCAAATGCCCAACATAATTTTTAAATGTCTTCCCTCCCTGCATATGCCCAATGGGAAAAGGATTCCTATCTATCATTCATAGTGAGTTTGCAAATGATTCTCATTTGAAGTTGAGAGCTCTCTTTCTCATCATGAGTTGAGGGCTATCTTTTACAAAATATCTTTGCATTGTATAATTCAAAGGATTTTGATCAACACCAACCAAATTGGATGCTTTATACTCTTGTAGTTGTCTTTAAAAATCCAACATTCTCATAGAAAAGCTTCTTTCTAAGAAGACAGGTATTGAAAATGAAATTGATATACGTTTGCAATCATCCCCAAAAACCTCTATCTGTGGATCACTTCTAGAAGACATGGTTAATTGTCTGCTCTTGCAACATACTATAGGTGACACCTACAGTAGCCACATCACTCACTTTCACTTTGACAGCTAAACATTGATGCACTACTAGCCAGCCCAACACCTTGTGATTGAATGCTATTGTGATCACTAATTGCCATATCCCCTCAAGTTTCTTGAATTTTCATTGCTAATTCATTAAATGTAAAATATCATTAGATTATATTTATGGTTTACAATTAAGGTAGTATTTAAATTTATTAAATGGGTGTGTTGAGTTTCAGCTTCCAGTAAATATGTTAATATAACGTAAAATACCTCCTTTAAATGACATTGGCTGTAAGGATGCTGGAATGGTTTTAGAAGCTAGGATTTAAGCCTACTTGCTAAAATTTACTCTGGTTTTACATAATCCAAGGTCTTCTATAAATATGTTTTCTTTTCCATACATTTCATTTGGTTATAGACATCTCAAATTCACCTAAAGAACACCTCGTTTCAAGGGAATAGTTCTTTAAGACATTTTTTCAAATAGTTGATGCCTTTGATCTGGCGTTCTTCCATAGTCCACTAGAATAGCATATTTTCACATTAAAAAAAACCCAAACAAAATTTATGTAATCAAAGTATGTTGATGAGTATTCCATTAAATCAAAGAGTTGGACAATATCCTTTACAGAGTTATAAATTACAAGTGCACACCAGGCAGTTGTATGCACCCTAAAATGGTTGCCTAGACTATGGGCCACATTTATCAATTTATCAAATTCCTGAATCAATGCTTTGGAACATTTTCAATTCAAATCAATTTCCTTGATCAAATTGTAATTAATTCAATTATTCAATTATTTCAATATTTCCTAAGGTTTGATCATTTTTATTTAAATCGATTAGATTTCCACAATCCATTGAATTTGAGCTTTGATTTCTGGGTTTTGATTGTGTGTATTTTTAAGCATCAACGTTTCGGATCACACTCCATGATCCATCATCAGGATGTAAGAGCAAAAAGGAATTGTAAAAATAAGTTGCAGACTTGGTTTCACTCAGGAGATAAAAAGG
>MU223519.1:1810752-1860226 GCA_018584345.1 Thuja plicata | reverse complement strand
AAAACATTTGAGAACATACACAAGTAGCATTCTTATGGAGTAGAAATATTATGACACTATCTATGTTCATGTGCAAGGTTTCTTTGTCCCTTGCTCATTGTTTGAAGACATTGATTGCTTGAACTCCCTAATTGTTGTCTTATGTGCTTGATTCATGATAAAATCTGTTAATGCATTTAGTTGGTCAATTAAAATGAACAAATTTGAGTTCCCAAGTGATAAAAACTTCAATAGATCTCCCCAAAAGTGCTATAACATGTTGCTCAACATCCAAATGAACTTAAATGGTATCAAGTTGCACAAAATGACTCTTGTTCTTCTTTCTTCCACATCTCCCATGTCTTCCTAGTCTTCCATTTCCATTATTTCTCTTCTTCCTTCACACTTCTTCCTCTTCTTCCTAAGATCTTCATGTATTCTTGATTCTTTTCCTCTTATTATCTAGTCTATCTTCTTCTATTTTCATCTATTTTGTCACTCCCATTCTTGATTCCTCCTCTTCTAGAGCCATGAATTTCAAGTATCTTGTTATGGAACCTCTCTTAAGAATAGATGATCTTGAAATTATTGCTCAATTCAAAGAGTGTTGTTTTTCCAACAAGTTCATGGATGATAAATTGGAAAAAATGATATATAAATGAGCAAGTGAATTAGACGCCTTTGCTAGAATCATAAGCATGATCTTGACACAACAATCTTCTTCTTCCAAACACATTTCATCTTCTAAGTCGTCTCATCATTCTTCATCATCCAAATATTCTTCTTCCACTTCAAAACATATTTCTTCCAAACATATTTCATCTTCTAAGTCTTCTCATCACTCTTCATCATCCAAATATTCTTCTTCCACTAGGTCTTCACATTCTTCTTCTTCACGATCTTGTTATTCTTCTACTCCTCCCAAGAGTCATACATATTATAGTGAGAAACGTGATAATCCTTGTGATACCTCTTCTGTGAAGAATGACATGCCTGTTTATGATGACTATGACTTTGATGATCCTGCCTATTATGATTCTGATGACTTTGTTGCCTATTTTGATGATGGCTATTATGATGAAATACATAGTCATACTTATGACACCTCTATTCCCGAGGGTCCTCCTCATCGTGTGCTCACACTTACTAGGGATGGTGGTTCAGAGTGGAGAGATTGTGATGGTGATGCATATGATTCTGATTTTGAAAGAGACTTTGATGAGTTTTATGAACAATACTTCGATGATAGATTTGAGGAAGAGAAAGCTTTCCGCGCTAATTACAAATGTCAATTCTATCCCTCCTCTAAGAATTTTCATGCTGAAAATAAAGATTGCACTCTCAAGCAAGATCATGTTAATGATGAACCATTGTTTTGTGATAATTCCATTCCATCCGCTACTTCTTCCAATGCTCAAACATCTCCTAAAGTTGCCAAACCTTCCACAAATCCTTCATTTGAAAAAAGTCCTAATGCTTTTCATGCAGTTCCCTATAGTTATCCTCAAGGGCTACCTTTTAAAGAAACTCAAGCTAACCTTCACTTGGCTGAAAATACTTTCAATAATGCTAAACCTAGAGAGCCTAAGCCTTTACATGATATAATGCCTACTTCAGCTAATCCTCACCCATCTCTTCCCAAGTCTCCCATAAAATTCCAACGTGCTTCCTTTTCCTTAGAAGTGGCTCCATGTCAAGAGGACTCTAAAAATGATAAATAAAAAACATAAAGAAAGATCAAGATCAAGAAATCTCCATGTATTCCAATCCTCTTTATGACATCTCTTATTCGCGCCATGGTTCTTTTGATCCCTTACACCCTTTCTCATTCATTCCACCCTGTCTTAAGAATTCTCCTAAGCAAGATCAAGTCACTATTTACACTATTGAGCTTATTGACAATCAAAATGACCTTACCACACTTGTACTTTCCAAAGATGATACTTCCATTAAGGTTATTAAAAATGGTATTTTTACTTCCGATATTAAGCCTATTGAAAATCAAGAGAACAATTATGCACTTATGCTATCCAAAGAACCTTGTCAAGATCAAAGTCTTCCATCTTCTTGTTCTACCACTCCATGTTTGCTTCCACTTTCTACTCTTCCTAAGTCTTTTCAAGCATCGAACAATCCTATAAAAGAAGGTGCTCCTATTCAAGATGTTCACAATCCTATTGAAAATCCTAATGCTCACTCTAAAGATGTTGATGTCCTTGGTTGTCATATACACGCTGATGAACTTATTGATTATCCTTTTGCGTCTTCCACATCCATCCTTGGACCTCCTCCACCAATACTAAGGGTTTCACATCTTCCTTCCATCTTGGGTCCTTATGTCCCTTCACTTCCCCCTCCCAACTCTCCTAAATTGTCATCCATCTTGGGTCCTTACATCCCTCCATCTCCTATCTTTCCTCAAGATCAACATAGATACATACCCTTGAATCCTTTTTATCCATCCACCCATCTAAACCAGTCATATTCTTCTTCTTCCTCCACAAGTCCCAAGTCTTTTGGAAGAAACTTGAATGTTCAATATAAGAAAAAGAAGCAATACAAGAATCCATCTAAAAACAAAGATCACCATGTCTCATCTAATCGACATGGGGGCATAAAGTCAAAAGAGATATCTAAGAAAAAAACTACAAGACAAGTATGGGTTCCAAAATCCATCATTGAAGATATTATCTCTAAATCATCAAAAAGAAATGAAAATCCTACAACTATAAGGATTCCAAAGTCTCTCTTGAAAGAGTCTCGTGTTGAGAAACAAGTGAAGTTGACATTCAAGCTTCCAAAGGCTTCCACTTCATCTTCTTCCAAAAACATTCTTTCATTCCATGCACCTAAACCGCAACCTCTGTTATACATTCATCATATTCCTTCATTCATGCTTCCTTCATCCTCTCGCCACCCTTCAAGGTGTGTATTGATGTTGATCTTACCTTCCTTTCCATTTACCCTTTCACAATCCTTCCATTCACTATCCCTCTACCTTCTACTCTTTTTCCTCATTTGCCTATTCCTCCTATCTTCCAACCTCACTCGCTATGCATAAAACCTTATCCTCCACTTCTCTCTTTCATCTTCCTTTCCCTATCAACATCTTTGAGCATATAATTTTGAATCCTTGGTATGTCATGGTTTATCCTTTCAAGGAGCATTATCTAAAAAGCTTGCCTTCTTCCAAAAAATTAAAAAAATTAAAAAAATATTAAAAAAAAAGAAATAAATCTGTCCTATGGTGAAAACCACTCCCTTATGGCACCATGGATAAGTACCGTGATGAAAACCTGGCAATCAGGCATCATGCATAGTTCTTCTACATCTATCATACATTCTGTATTCTCTCTTTGATCTTGACAATGTTGATCTATACACGAACATTTGAGCTATGTTACGATGATTTTTCCTCCATTCCTTTCATGTTTAGCCTTCATATCTATCTTCCTCCATTCATTTTTTCCTATGGCTATCATTTTACCTTTGGTCTTGATCTAATAAAAAAAAAGATTAAAACACGGTGTTATGAAGCCTCTTGATATTTCTAGTCCTTTGTACTGCATCCTTTCTTGCTTCTGCATTACACTTTTGTGACTTATCCTATGCTAGCCTTTCATTCTTGTCCAAATGTGCTTTACATGATATTTCCTTTTCCCTAGCTTGAGTACTCTTGAGGAGTTTTCCTTTGAGGATTTATTCCCTTCATTCTCCTTCATTCTCCTGTCTTCCATCTCTTCTGACAGCTTGCTAATCCCTCATGTCCTCCACCTTGATAAAAATTGGGACTGCACAATGTATTCTTGCTGGGGAGTTTGATGCCATTCTGTCTGAGGGCATCCTTTTGTACATATTTATTGATCCTGAAAAAAATCCAAAAAATGATATCTTGTCAAAAATTCTAAAAATTAGAAAATGTCCTGAAAAAATGATCATCTTAGTGAAAACCTAACAATATGCGCTTTGATGTATCTCAAGAAAAATTTATATATTCCAAAAAATACAAAAAAAATTAAAAAATTAAAAAATTCAAAACTTCAAAAAAAAAGAAAAAGTGCCTCGGTGAAAACCTGGAAATGGGCGTTACTTGAGGCCTTTGGCACCCCTATTTCTTAGTGCATGTCCTTGACACTTAGCCTTTCTCCATCATGCCTTGTCCTTGTTGCCTTGGTTTGGAATTGGTCTTAATCTTTGTCTAGGGGGCATAACTGTATTAGCTTTGGTCTCTTGGATGCGTTAGCCTTTAGGACGTCTCACAAATGGTGTTTTTCAACACCACCCCAATTGTATTTTTTAATACAAACCCTGACATCAAGTGTTTTTCAAAACTTATCAGTTTGGTCTTACCCCATTTTGTCATGTGGTCTTATCTTCTTGCAAGCATTCAATCCTTATCCTCGGAACTCAGTATCAGTTAACACACTTAAATTTTTAAATGCAATACTTAATATTTGAGCTATGTCATGATCTTTTCTTTGTGTGCTGACTATAATTGATTTTTCATTGAGTGTATTTGTCTAATAGGTCTCTCTATGATGCATAGCTATAGGACTTGGGGCATGTTTTTATTTGCTTCCTGCTTTATGCTTAACTATTTTTGCACAACCGTTCTGCTGGTCATCCTGGCCTCTATGCCTTGATGCGAGTGTGGTTTTGCTATATTAAATTGGGTAAGCTAACATCATAGTCATCTTGACCTTTCTATCTTTGATTCTTATGTTATAATCTTTCCACATTTCAAATCTGATATACATCACATTCATATCTTTATAGTTGCACTCGTGACTAGTGATGGTTGTGTGATGTTTCCAACATAAATCGCATTCATATCTTCATAGTTGCACTTGTGACTAGTGATGATTGTGTGATTTTCTGATGTCCATTAATAATGGCCCAATGATGAAAATAAGTTCCTTAACATTCTCCTATGAATGATGAACACAAAATTCCTATGTTACAGTTGCTCTATTGCAAGTACACCTTTGCATTTTCATGTAGCTTTCATTGTTAGACCTCATGTTAGTTTGCATTTTAGGCTACATTATGAGTTTGAGAAGGTTTCCTTCATCTTTCTTGTGGACTTTTAATCAACTGTGATCACGTTCTGATCTTCATTGCCTTATCTTCTTTCGTGATCTCAATCAAAATTTTATATCTTACACAGTTGATTAATTTTGGGGCATTCTATTTCTTGAGGCAAATTCTCTTTCTTCTCTCCATTTATTTCCACCTTTTCCAAACTTCTATCTTCTGTGCACACCAGGAAATAATAGTTCATTTTGTGTTCATATTTTCTCAACTTTCAATATTTGAATCTTTTATTTTCATTACTAAATTCTTGTTTTTTCAACAATTTTAATTTTGTTTTAATTATTGGCAATAAGAAATTATTGCTAAAATACATTGGCTGCATGCTCACTTTTCTATATTTTTGGCACTTCTAATGATATACTTACATAATTCTTTTCTTCTCTTTTTGAAAATTTTGCTTTCATCTTTACATGTTTTTTTGGGATCCAAATGATCTTTGTATTAGATTACACATTGTTTATAGGAGATGCTCCTCCAGTAAGTAATATGTTAATCATATTAATTGTATAATTTTTTTACATAGTTGTGAAATTGTTCCAACTCATGCATTAGAAAAAAAAAATTTCAATAGGATAAGTAGATGGTGTTATTCCTTTAGCTTAATTGTCTTTAAACTTTTCTCATACCCCTTAATACTCTGTGAAATTTGGATTGTATAACATTTCAGAGGACCAATAGAAGGAACATCATGCTACGTTTCTTAGCTATTCATCAGAGTGCATTTCATTATTCACCAACTAGTATTGATTCCTCAAATGTGATGTATCCAACGTCCACAACAGACATCAACATTTTTTTCTCTACTATTTTTTACAACAGGGATTAGGTAGGGATTCAAGTTCTATCACAACTCTTTTTATTTAAAGGGTGCTAGCCCAATGTAAGAGCCTTTTCTTTACAAGCTGACAGATGGTGGTTTGATTGCATCGTGCCCTAATATGACTAAACTAATATGACTAAACTAATCACTAAATATATGACTAAATTAATGACTAAATCTATGACTAAATCATTTAGTAGTAAATTTAGTCACGTTATAAATGACTAAATACATTACTAAATCTACGGCTGAATCAACGAATAAATTTGTGAATAAATCCAGGACTAAATTTGTGACTAATTCTGTGACTAAATCCATGACTAAATGATTTAGTAGTAAATTTAGTCACATTATAAATGACTACAAATTAACTACTAATAGTCACATGACTAAGTTTAGTCATTTATATACAATTTTTAGTAGTTTATTTAGTCACATATTGTTTTTTTTGTACTAGTGGATGTTTTTGGATTCTATGACTTAGTGCATATATATGTCTTTGTCATTGATGTCAAAGGGGGACAGATAGTCATTTGAAAAAAAAGTGTGAGAGTAATGGGGAGAGACTGTTCTTAGGTGGAGAAGATTTTTTAGAGACTCTAAAAGATAATATTGTGGATATTTTTGGTGGTATTGTTAATATGATTTCTTTGGGCATTGATCATTTTTTACATTATATATTGCCATCAATGCAAAAGGGGGAGATTGTTTGGAGATTATTGGATTACCATGCATATATGTTCTGACATTAATATTTTTTCATTGATGTCAACATATCTCTATTATTTGTTCCTAATATGCTCAGTAATAAGATTGGTTTAGTGTGATTATTGTATTGAAGATTAGATGTTGCGAGCATACATATGGTTTCAAGGATGTCTATAGTTGACATATGTTAATGTACATAGGTTCACATGGTTATTTGAGTGAGTTATGGATGATTTATTAGAGACTAGTATTTTGGATGTCTAGAAAGAGACAATGTTTCACTGTTTGGATTAGTATGTTTCGGCTATGTAATATTTATGGTTGCTAACCTGGTGGTGAGTTTAGGACATGAAGGTGTGTCCTTAGTTTGAGGGATTCATGATTTGGATACTGGAAAGCTATTTTTCTCAAGTGATATAGGTTACTAATTGGTGCTCCTATTGAATAGTGCAAAGATAATGGTGAATTCTAAGACAAAGTTGTTCTGATTGTTTCTATGGTATTTCATGTTGATTTTTGATGTTTCTATATCATTTCCTATTTGTGTTATTGGATCACATTGAGTTATGTTATTGGGTTTGGTTATTTTCTTGTGGTGTTTTGGTGTTCTTATTTTTCTAGGTCGACATGGTGGTGTAGTGTGTCACAATAGACTGAGGCATGATTTAGGGAGATGGAGTGTGTTCAAAGATGAAGATTTAGATCCTTACTATGCCTTTGTCGACATGTTTTGGATTGCATTGCATTGATGATTATATTGTATTTGATTAAATATTTGTAATTTAGGTCCTTGGCCGACCTTGATAAAATAAGTTGATGAATTATATAAATGAATGATCTTGTGATCATATATGTATGGATGAGGATCATGTGTGAAGAGGTATAATGAGTGGAATCTGCAACTGAGGTAGAGATCTTACGTATTATGTATTGTATTGGAACTCTATTGACATAACATAGATGCTATCAATCAGTTCATGACTAGTGGATTTTATTCTACAGTGGATTGTTGTCCATCTACTTGATGTAAGGAAGTGAGCCCTCCTTTGGGTTGTATCCTTATTGTATTTGAGAAGTGAGCTCTAGGAAATGTGCCTAAATGCATGCACATTCTCCTTGTAATAATCCTAATAGGGTATAGTGATTTTAACAGATTACATAATCTTGTGGGTTTGATCCCCATCATGTTTTTTTCCCCTTAAATAGGTTTCCATGTCAAAAATCTTGGTGTTATGTGTTGATTAATGTGTTGTGATGTTGCATTAATGTTCATCATTCAGATCTAAGATTTAAAGTTTAAAACTTGATTTAGGTTTTAAGTTTTAGGACACAACTTGTTCACCGCCCTCTCAGTTGTCTTGTTTTTAAAATATGTTTAGCATATTTTTGAATCCTAACTCTCTAGCCGCATCGATGGGAAATCTTCAAATTTAGAGAGTACAAAATTTGATCTTTACCAAAGTAAATATTTCCCTCCCAAAAAGTGCATCAATTTTTAGAAAATATTCAAACTAACTTGGTGATCACAACTAAAATAAAACCCTCTAACATGTATTTCAAAATATTTTAGTATTAAAATTGATTTAGTATTTATAGTGAAATAAGAGAACATTTTGGCAACCTCTCAAGGCTTTTTTGTTGCTAAAAACTTTAGACCAATTGTCTTGCATATCAATTGGGTATAGGATTCATGTGAAACATGAAGCAAACTCAAAATCAGACCTCAACCTAGTGTTGTTAACAAATTGAAAGGATAATAAAGTGATTGAAACTACTACTACAACTAACCCAGAAGACTAAAAATAATATGCATCAACATTTAGAGAAAGAAACAAGACTCAAAATTGTGCAAAAAAACTTATTGAACTTGAAAACTTAATCTAACCTATACTAACCAAATGACAAATCCATTTAAAAAAAAATAGTTACATGATGAATGAAATAGCTACCCCTCTTGAATTTATGATGTTTAACATGTTCATGAGAAACTAAGAAGAGATGAAGCACATACCGCCATACAATAAGTTGATTCATTACTTCTTGAAAGATAAAAACAAATTCACTCACCTCCTTTGATTTATCATATGTATTTTTTGTCAAGGGAGAATAAATTAATTAAATGTGTTCTTGTTCAACTCCAAGTGAATTTTTTTATTATATCTTTATTTGTAGCTTCATTCTTAGGTACAAGCATGACCTTTGATGATGTGTTGGCTTCCACCCTAGCAAGATGGTGTTGGAAATATGTGTTATCATTGATGTCAATGTAATATTTAAAAATAAGTGTTGTCATTGAGTTAGATGAATAAAATACGTGATCTTTGGTGATTTAGTTTGATTCTTTAGATGATGCATACTAGATAAAATTCATGTCATAAACATAATAGGGGGTTTGGAGACTCATCATATGATAGTTTATTAGTCTGGAGTTTTGGTATGTATAGATTCATTTGGTTTTTTCTTGGTTACATGATGCCATATTCTTGGTAGTTGTCTACATGGTCTAGGTGTTGTGTGAATGATGTTTGTGTTGAAACCAATATTTGAGTGATTGAAGAAATTATCTGTGTTGAACTAGTGTGACATCTTATGTCTGAGTCAATTTTCTACTCTACATTTCATTGCATTGCATCTTGTGGTTGTGCAGTTTTAAATTATGATTTAGAATAGTGTCAAGTACCTACTATCAAATTTCAAGCGTTAATATCTTTTGTAGAAAAAGTTATAATATTTTGAACTTCGGATCACAAACTATTATCTTAAGGCTTTCTAGTTGCCTTATTGAAATGATTCACTTTTACCATAGTTTTTGTGTTGCAAATATAAATATTGTGTTGTCAATATTGTCAAATTTTTTTTATCATTGATATTAACTATGGTTTGCAAGTTGTATTTAGTAGTGTTCCTGTGTGCTCAAGAGTAGTGTAGCATCAAACATATACCCATGCGTTGGTATTGATAAATGGATATTATTGGAGATGATTATATAAGACATATTAAAATGATTTGGGTTTTATCTAGAGTATAAGAAAAGGATTTAGTTATCTGCAAGATGAAAATAGTAGTGTGAATGTTCCAATGAACAATCTCTCAAACTATGTTCTGGATTTTGGACTGCATCATGGTGCATTGGTTCATATCACCCTATAGTTGGAATATGATGTTGGTAGATGTCAATTTTTTTTAGATATTTGATTTCATAGTTCCATTCGGTCCGCAATTAATTTTTTTAGTGTTTTGAGTTTTGGCATAATAAAAACATTGTAATAGTTTGCGAGAATACCTTGCATTCCTCCACCTTTAGGTGTTTTGGTGTTGATGTTCTTAGATATTTATATTTTGGTTTTAGGTGATGCTATAATATGAGAATCTACAACCATTAAGGGGGTCCACACTATATCTTTTGATTCTTTGGTTGATGTGTATTAACAATGTTATCTTTTGGGGCTGACTCAAGACATTTTGGGTCATGTGCTAGTGTATGGAGTTGATTACATTAATTTAGTATTAAATGGAATGTGTGTAAACATGGTTTGATGCATCACATGTCTTATTTCCCTTCTAAATGCTCTAGATATTTAATTTTGGGTCAATAGTCTAAGTGTTGCATGTTAGATCTAGTTAGGTCAACCTAATTGATGTTATTTTAGTGTTGCAATCGATATATAAAGGCATATATCCTTTAGACATGAATGAATTAATTGTGTGTGATTGTTTTTAATATATTGTGAAGTGTAAAATTGTGAATGTGTAGAAAAATAGTGATGAAGTGAGTTATAGATGTATAAACAATGAATCGTAATCAAGATTTCAAAGAATGCACTTCTCTTTAATTCAACAAAATAATTCATTATAATCATTACTATTTTATCTTTCCCTAAGGAACAGATCTTTAGTGATTATCAAGTCCTTACAACATTCCCTAAGATTGTGCACCTTAGTCTACAAATCCAAATTAAGAGTAGTGAGATTCCTTGGCCTCTAGCCTAAAATATTGTAATCAATTTTCATATAGTGAGTGTGATTCTCACCATGTGTTTTCCCACAATGGTTTTTCCATGTAAAATTCTTGGTGTCTTTGTTGTTCTCTTTGTTTTAGTTATTTACTTCTTCACAATGTTAAATGAATGATTGATAAATGATTAATTTTTAGTACATGTTGATTCATCCTCCCTCTCAACATCCCGAAGTGTTGAACAATTGGTACCAGAGAAAGGTTTTTAAAGAAGCAATCTAATAATCAAGGTAGATCTAGGATTTGAACACCTTGTTTGAAATTGTGAGAGATTTGGATGTTATGGGGACATAAGGATGGGACATTGATAAGATAGTAGACCTTGAAGGATAATTGAAACTTGCACTTGTTTATTTGGATGAATATCAAGAAAAATGGAAGAAAGAAAAAGAATCCATTACCTCTCTAAAGAAGTGTTAGGATTAGGTAATACTAAGAGGGGGGTGAATCAGTATTACAACACTTATTTAAAAATTCCAACCAATTAAACATTAACCATATACTTTCAAAAATGAAAAGAACATAAGAAAATAAAATAGTACTCATAACACCATAGTTGTTTTGTCGAGGAAACCCTGGCCAAGAGAAAACCCCGGTGGGGATGGTACCCACAAGCATGCACTAAAGTATAGTGTCCATGTTAGGAGACCTAGCCTTGTTAGGAGATGAATATTAGATAGTACATTTCCTTGTTAAAGGAATTATAACCCTGTTAAAGGTATACAACACCCTATTAGGGGCCAACTAAGCTTACAACTCTTACAATGTAATTCTGTTACAAAATATTCTCAGTAATGAACAAAACAAGCATCTCTAATGCTTAGATAGTTCTTTTCATAGCTCATCAATGATCTATGTCATCCTTTTCTCTGCAATTTGTATGTCATATCATCTATCCAATCATCTCACATACATCCATCTTTTCACTTAGCAAAAATTTCTCCATATATATATCTTATCTCTTATCTAAGTTGGCTCTCTTAACCAAATATTACATAGTTGGCTCTCAATACAAAATACATTTAATAGAAAAATATCAAATGAAAAGTTGGCACTCTTACATAATCAAATTTTAGGCTATCAACAATCATAATCTAACTCCGATTGCCTAGAGTCCATGTCATACTCTCTGAATCGTCGCTTTTGTCCAACTGCTTTGTATTATTGTTCTATTGTTGTTTGTTTGTCTTCAAATCTCTCTAACTTGTTGTAAACTTTAGAAAAACATAATCGATCTTAGGTGGAGGTCACATATACCTCATACTATCTTCCTCTAAGCTCACTTTCCCTAATTAATCGATCTCGATCTTCGATACCCAAAATACCTCTATAACTCTGCTTCTGTACTTAGTCAATTTTAGTGTCATCAAAACTCAACTTCATAGGAATCAATCTGTAACCCAGATGTGTTTCCATAAATGAAAACCAAAAAGTGAATCAAATCATGCAAAATAGATCATCAATGGTAAATTATTTTCATGCAACAATTTTGGACATAAGGATAGTAAATGTAGAAGTAAGAAATATTTGTTAAACAAGGAAAATTTGACTGGAAGAATCATAAAGTAGGTGATGGTACTTACTAAATTTGACATTGAGTATGTGGACATAAAGGCCATCAAAGGATAGGTCATTTCTGATTATCTTGCGGATGCTCCTCTTCAAGACAATAAACCATTGAGAATAGAATTTCCTGGTCAAGCTATTTTAGACATGACGAAACACACCTAGAAAATGTTCTTTGATGGCTCATTCACATAGCAAGGGTATGGATCTAGTGTCCTCTTTATAATACCCCGAAGGTACAAATTTCTAAAATCCTATAAAATTATCTTTCCCTGCATGAACAACATAGCTGAGTATGAAGCTCTGGAAAATGGACTAAAGTTGCTCATTGAATGGAAGATCACAAAAATGCACATCTATGGATTCTCAATTAGTGGTTAATCAAGTGAATGATAAATATCAAACCAAGGATGAGAAGCTTATGCCATATAAAAGGATGGTTGATGACCTAAATAAGTATTTTGTATTCATCACCTTTCAACAAATACCAAGGGAAATAAATAAAGTTGTTAATGCCATGGCTACTTTAGCCTCGATGTTGCAATTGGAAGAGCACCAATTTTTCTATGACTTCTTGGTGGAAGAAATCCCTTTTCCATCTTATGACTCCCCAGAATCTCAAATTGTATGTTTAATTGTGGGCACTAAATCCTCTCAATATAGCCAAATCTATTCCTACCTACGTGACCAAATAATTCCTGATGACCTATCTAGAAATGAGAAGAGAAACCTCACAAGAAATGCCACGCATTATTTGATCATCACTAATGATTTGTATAGATAACAAGGTCTATATGGAACCCTCCTTTGGTGTCTAAAACATGAAGATTCTGAACATGCTCTAAAGGAAGTCCATGAAGGTATTTATGGGTCCCACTCGAATGGTCTCTCGTTAGCTAAGAAAATCCTAAGGGTAGGGTATTATAGGCCTTCCATGGAGAAGGATGCTATCCAATTTGCTAAGTCCTATAAGAAATGTCAATTGCATGGTAACCTAATCCACGCTCCTTCTAGAGAGCTGCTACCTTTTATCACACACTGGCCATTCTAATAATGGGACTTTGACTTGATAGTGAAAATATATCCCTCCTCATCTAGTGGGCACAAATTCATTATTTTAGCCATTGAATACCTCACTAAGTGGGTTGAAGCAGTCCCACTCATCAAAGCAATCAGGAAACAATTATCCATGTTTATCCTAAACTACATAATTTGTAGGTATGGGATACCTTCCTCTATTATAACCAAATTTCCATGACTTTGACTTGCCCATGACTCGGCAAGATCAACTCAACCTGCGACTCACCTATGACTCGGCAAAATGAAAAACAAAGATTTTTAAGGACTTAAAACTTGTTTCAGGCCCACACATTAGTGATTAAAGCTTAAAAAAAATATAACATCATCAAATAGAAGCTAATTTGATTACATACATAAACATACATCCATCGCATAAGTACAAACGTAAATTGTAGCTGAAGGAAATAGAAAACATAAATATGTAGAATTATAAATAGTGTCAAATGTATATAAAATCCATGAAATCCATGACAACAAATGTTCATAAACATATGTGTAATAAAAAACAAGTCTATGGCTTAGGCTCTAGCTCAGCCTCAGCCTCAAATTAGTTTGTCTCCCTCCTAGAAACATGTCTGAGGTAGGTCCTAGATGACTAACAAGCCATAGCCTCTGCTTGTGAAGTGCCACTCTGATCAACATCAGCTGCACCACAGGTAGTTGATCATGCTCTATCCTCCTCCTTTTCCATAAGCACAACCTTAGCCTCTATGTCTTCCTGTTCAACCCTCTCATGGTCCTCCTTAGTGAAGATAAGATCGGTAGACTCTATAAGCTACTCAGACTTTAGATCTATATCTGCTAGAGTGATTGGAGAGGAGTCAGTGTGTAAAATTTTTCTGGTCCTAAGATGGAGGTTGTAATGAACAAACACAAGATCATTCAACTTCTCCAAAAAAAATCTATTACACCTCTTCAAGTGGATATGCTCAAACATGAACCAATTGCGCTCACATCCAGAAGTGTTGCATGGCTGGCTCAAAATACGGATGACAAGTTTTTGAATATTTGAGGTTGAAGGCCCAAACATTTGTCACCATCTATCTAAAATAAGGAAAAGAAAAAAATTAGTCTCATTTCCAACTTTAAGGATAGATTATAAAATAAAAAAAATTTAAGTCTTTAACATATATTTTTACCTAGCTTCAATGTTGTCATAGCGTCTTTGCATATCCTGCTTGCAAAAATCACCCCTTCTTCATTATTATATGCATCTATCTCTTGCACTGTAGATGTGTTAGAAATCTTTTGCATCACTAAATATAGGCCACTAGGAACCTCCTCATTCACCTTGAAGTTATCAAGGAAACAAAATGAAGGATTGAGGAAATAAGTTGTTGCATGGATGGGCCTGTGAAGCTAGTTTTCCCATCTCTTATAAATGATCTCCCAAATGGGGCCATACTTATCCTCAACTCCTGCATACCTAGATCTACTGGCCTCCTTGTCCCTATCCATGCCCTCATATATGTAGCCCATAGAGGGCTTCTCCCCATCAACAACTCGTAGGAGAACTACAAGGAGCTCAGTGACCTACATATAATTATTAATGTTAAAAAAAATAGTTAAGTCACAAGTGTACATTAAAAATTTAAAACAAGAAAAATTGCAAAGAGTCAAAGAAAAAATAATTATATTTACCTCTATGATCTATACACAAGGGGTCCAAAAAATAGGCTCATCAAAAATACAATCTACAACATCCATCCGTGCAGTGGTCATAGCATAGGATAAGGCAATCCACTCCTCACCAAAAAACATGCATCTCAAAGATGCCTTTGATTTCAACAAGGATTTTAGTGTGAGAAAATTTGAGGCAAATATCATGATACCAGGATGAGCCAACTCCTTGTTCCCTGTGTATTGCCTCATCATGCTAAGGACCAATGCATGATTGTAGATAAACTTGCAAATGCTTTTGGCCTTATCAACACATGATTTGACCCATTCAAGCTTGCCAATATCCTCTAACATGAGGTCAAGGCAATGGGCCGCACATGGAGGCCAAACAATTTTAGGGTGCCTCTCCATATAAAAATTTCTTGGAGAAATTTTAAATTAATTAGAAATTAAGAAGTGTTAAGAAAATTTTAAATAAATTCATAGATAAGTCTCCATCAAAACTTCAAAAGTCAAAATTTTACCCGCAGCAACATAACTTGCTGCATTATCCGTCACCACTTGCACTGCATTTTCTTCCCCCAACTCTTGTATAACTTCCTCAATAACCTCACATAATTATGTGGCATTGTTCACATGTGAGGAAGCA
This sequence comes from Thuja plicata, assembly GCA_018584345.1. NCBI lineage: Eukaryota > Viridiplantae > Streptophyta > Pinopsida > Cupressales > Cupressaceae > Thuja > Thuja plicata. The sequence continues at coordinate 1,844,695 of MU223519.1, read as the reverse complement.
TCAATAGACTTCAAGAACATGGTGCATCCTGAATAGTGAAAATAAAGCAAAATAATTATCAATTATCATGGATAAATCAACAAATCAAAATAAAAATTAAATTAGTCAATGCATTTAGGGAAGTAGAATGATTAATCACCTCCAGAGGAAACAAGAAAATTTAGGTGTGTCCTATTCCTCCTATCTGTCCAACCATCTATCATGATGGTGTAACCCTTTTGGCTCCAAGACTGTCTGTGGTCCTCTAGCTCAAGTTTCATATAATTAACCATTTCTAATAAGAGGGGGTCACTTAACTCAGCATCAGTAGGGGCTTTAAAGCCTGCCCCAAAAATGGTTACGAAATCTATCATGCCTTTCCATTAAGGAGACCTGTCACAAATATAATATGATTAATCATTAGAAAAAGCATAGTTCAACTCAAATTTAATTTTAAACTTAAAGCAATCGAATAAAAAATGTAAAAGAATTACCTGTTTGCAACAAATGGAATGTTGCAAAAGTACCAAAACTTTTAAATTTGTTTTCTTGCAGCATCATGGACCTCCTTGTTCCACCACATGCTCTCAAGCGAGGGTTGTGCACCAGGAGTAGTGTGTGGCACAAAATAATTGTCCAACTTGGATTTCTGGACTCTAGGGCCAAGGATAATAGTGCCACTAGAAGGAGCATTAGTAGAAGCACTAGCACTAGGATGAAAAGGAGGCATGAAAGAACCATCTCCAACACAACCTGCAGATGTGGATGTGGCTGTGGATGTAGCTGTGGTTGTGGATGGGGATGTTAATAAACAAGAGCCAATAGCATTTAACTCTTCTTGTTGTCTCTTTCTCTTATCCTTTTCTTTTTCATATTTTTCTAATCGGACATAAAAAAAAATGAATTGCCTCAGGATTTGACTTTAAACATGGCTCAGCATCATTGCAAGGTATGCCAAAAATATGGTATTTAAACCTATTGATGCCACCATGAAAAATTTCTTTACAAAATGAGCATTTTGTTTGGTTTCTTTGTCTACCAAGAAAATCTTTAGTATATTTCCAAGATTCACACTTTCGAGGCATTGAGAAGAGTTGAAGTTTTCTGAACTTGATGGTTGCTAGCAGCTACAATAAGACAAAATAATGAACAAAATTACAAATTTGTGCATTGAATTTTAGAAAATAAAAAAATAGCAAACTGTACATTTTTCTAAAAAAAATTGTTAAAGCATGTTTGCATTTTTTCCTTCAAAAAATTAAGCGTTTGTGAACAATCTACTTCTCTCATTGAAGTATGTGATTTATATTTTAATAGAAAACATTCAAGATTTGGAAAGTTAAACTTCAAAAAAATTATAAATAAAAAAATGGAAAATCCATAAACATACAACAAAATACCAACAAAATCTACAAAATTTAACACTTACCTCTTTCAAATGAGTTAAGAAGTCTTGGAACAACTGTTATGGACTCCTTGATGCTCTCAATGCAAATGTATGTCTCCCCAATGTGATCTTGTGCACTCCTTGATGCTCTTCTTCCTTGCTAGTTGCAAACCCTTGGCCTCTTATTTTTCTTCCTCTCTCTCACTTTTCCTCTCTTCTTCTCCCAACAAGCAAAAATAGTGCCTTTTAGGGAAAATTAGAAGACATTAGTAAAAAATAAATAAGAAAAAGCAAGTCATTTTTTTTTTAAAGTCATACAACATGACTACTGCAGCCAGTTCATAGACCACGGACCCGGTGAGTCATGGCACAACTCGCTAGTCATGACCCATGACTCATCGGGTCATCAGGACAAGTCATGAAAACTCGTCTGGGTCGACTCAACCCACGAGTTGTTAAAACTTGCTGACTCACGGCGAGTCATGGAACTCTGATTATAACAGATAAAAAAGGATAATTAAAAAACATAGATATGGATGAATTATGTGAGAAGTTCAAAATCACCCAACACTATTCCTCTATCTACTATCCTCAAGGGAATGTATAGGTTGCGGCCTCCAATAAGAATATATTGAAAATATTGCATAGGACAGTGAGTAAGCCATGAAAAGATTGGCATCTTCAACTAAATATAGCTTTGTGGGCTTATCAAACCAACATCAGAACACATATAGGGAAACACAACTTGTGTTGGTATATGGTGTATAATTTGTATTACCTATTGAGGTAGAGATCCCATCACTCATAATTTCACTGCAAGGTCTCATCACTTATGAAGATTGCCAGATTTACAAAATCTAAGAATTAGAATTACTGGATGAATAAAGGAAAGAAGCATTCGACCATCTAAGGATCTATCAGAAAATAATGTCTAGAGATTACAACAAGAAGGTAAGGCACATAGAATTTCAGGTTGTAGATCTTGTACTTAGAGATAATCCAAAGAATCAACAACAATCTCAAACATAAGGGGAAATTTGAACCCAATTGGCTGGGTCCCTTCGTGATCACTGTAGTTTTTGGCTCTAGAGTCTATCAACTCTCAACTCTAGAAGGGGATACATTTCTTGATCCCATCAACATAATCCACCTAAAAAATTTCTACAACTAGACATTCTGAGCAGTACCTATACAGAGAAAATGATTATGAAAATATCCAAAAATAGAAAAAAGAAGAAAAGCCAAAAAACATTTTGAAAAAGTCCTGAAAAAATGATCATCCTAGTGAAACCCTGGTAAACAGGTGCCTTGACGGATCAACCAAAAAAAAAAAAAAGAAAAAATACATAAAAAAAGAATAAAAGGTAAAAGAAAAAAAATTTAAAATGCAAAAAAGGAAAAAGTGGTAAAAACCTGGCAAACAGGTGTCACTTGTAATTAGTACTCCATCTATCAATGCATAGCTAGAGGGTCTCATCCGTAAAAGTCTCATCTTTCTTTTCTTGCACTTAAAAAACCTTTCATGACCTTGTGCAAACAATGAAGTTGGCATCCTAGTTTGGAACCGATTGACATCTTAGTCTTATGAGTTTTGAGGGTTGTCTTCTAGTTATCAAGTCAACACCTTTTCATTCATCTTGCTGATCAAAGTTAGCTACCTTGGTCTTCTAACCACCAGAAAATTTACCATTGACATCACTGGTGTTTTTCAACACCTTAATCAAACAATGTTTCTCAGCACTACCTATTTGAACACCTCTATGTTTTTTCAACACACGTCAGATAAAGCACTTAAAATCTTGGCTTATTAACACTCATAAACAAACTATTACCCAAGTTTTCCCCATCTTGTCCAAATTTGGTTACAAGTGGAGTAAATGAGGCTCCCATAAGGGTAAATCCTAGCTTGTATGAATTCTGCACCTTTCTGTGGTCTTTACCTCGCTCTCTGCATATTTTTAGCTCACTGGTTTACCCCTTTTTCATGTCTTAAAAGACCTAAATGCAAAAAACCCAATGAAATTCCTTAAAACCATAAGTTATTTGGTAGTTTTTCTAATTCTTCATTACCTTTTTTCCACTTAAAGTTTCTATTCTTCACGTGTTTTTAAGTTGTCCACAATAGGGCTAAGTTATTTTTCCTAAATGGGTTACATTTTCCTAAGTTTATTTCCTAAGTCCCAACATACTTTATTTACCCCAGGCAACAATAATTTCCTTTTCAATCAGACAGTCGTTGTGATGCCTTAATCACTGAGATGAAGGTTTTTATTCATTAAGCCATCATTTTTTGTCAATGTGTGTCCATGGTGGGGTCGGGCTAGTCAGAAGGACTAAGGTAAAGATCAAACACATCTCTTTTGATTTGACAGTTTGTGCAATCCCTTGATCACCTTGATGCAGGTGTTTAACTATTGAGGCATCACATTGTTGCACCACATGGATGGTAGGGTCACCTTTTTTTGAGGTTTCTATCTTGTTAATCTCTGATCGATTTCCTTTTGATCGTGCGGTCGGCACTTTCCCTCGATGGTAAAGATAAAGGCAGTTAGTGATCAAGGAAACGTGTCGTTGTGACACATGGTAGGTTGTTAGAAACTAAGTCCATCAAGCAGTAGATTAAGGGAAAAACATGCCAGGATGCATCTGACGGTCAACATATTGCCTCAATGCAAAGATGATCAAGATCTATCATTTGAGGTATTGCACCTGCATGCCACATATCTTTTCTGACCAGGTGGGACCTATGGTTTGTAACCAAGGTAAGTTAATCTGCGGTCTAGTTTCTTTTAATCGAGTGGTAGGCATGAAGCCTCAAAGTAAAGATGCTCAAGATCTACTCATTAAGGCATCACGCCTTGACAAGAAGTCTCCATGGTAGTCCAAATTGAGGTCAGAAGGTAAAGTAAAGACTGATCAAGTCTTATTTGATCGGATGGACAAAGTATTTCCTTAGGGTAAAAGTGATCGAGATCTAGCCATTTAGGCATTGTGCCAAGTTGACATCTGGTACTGATGACATCATGGATCCTAGGTTTATAGAGCAATAAAGATGTCATAATTTAAAGAAGATCCAACATCAGGCATAAAGCCTTGATGACCAAGATGAAGTTGTTTAACCATTGAGGCATCACGCATGTGTGCCATGTGGCAGATCTGATCCTATGCTCATGGGTTACTTAAAGAAGATCGACGGTCATGTTTTAAAGTTTGTAAAGTTTCAAATCTAGGCCTTCGATTGAGTATTTATGTGCCACCTATGACCGTTTATGTTTAAATTAAACTATTCAAATACTTTCTCAGAGGTTTCATTGCGGTGGAAATGTTTTCAACTTGTAGAGAGAGTAGATGGATCGATCTAATCTATCTACTCAAATTTATGGTGCTATGGGATATTGTTAGCTGACATATGGTTCCTCCCCCATATCAAATTTCACATTGTAAACAAATTTCTTATTTATAATGGTCAGAGATCAATTTTATGTCATTACATAACAATATTTGCAAAGGAAATTATGCAGAGATCATCATATTCAGGTTGTAAATGCTTCAATGAGTTCAAATTAGTTTAGGCATCTGCATTCAGATTCATAGTGGTCTAGTCAGAATAAGATAATTCAAGGCAATTCATATCAGATTCAGTCTGCTTAAAATTAGTCCATTTTGGTTCAGATAGGCCCATACTAGAATTTAGGGGTCCACAGGTGCACAAGCTTCAGAGGTGACCACCCCATTCGAATGTAGTTCAATCTAGTATATACAGGCTCCATGATACAATTGGCTTGACTAGAGATCAAAGACATGAAGTCTCTTCAAAACTGAATCTTCATGAGGAAATTGAATTGGTTCAAGTTACTCACTAAGTATTAATGTTTTGGTTGAAAATAACCATGGCATAACCCTATTTATGGGCATTAGATATCAAGGGTATTATGGTAATTATATACCTAAGCAATCGGGAAAACTGTTTTGTGAAACATTCTCCTTAGCTCTTATTAATAGACCCCAAGCATGTGATAGATGCACAAAATAGTGTTGAGACTGAGGTGTTAGTGGATCTATACATTCACTAAAGGTTGAATATTTATGCAAACAAGAATAGAAGTCAAAGTTTCATACTTGAACCGACTTGAAGCATTGCAATAACATTCTCTGTAGTGTCTTGGTGGGTTTACGAGCCACTATGGAGATCAAAATTTTGGTTAGATAAATATCTAATAGAATGTTTGGCACTAAGAGATGAACCTAATTTTGTCATTTGATGCATTTTATTTTATGTGCGATAGCATAGGAATGTAGCACATATCAATGGTGATTCTTCACCCGCAATCTCCTACAAAGGACAAGTAGCATTGATCACAGAGTATGCAAGTAATAGCTCTTCACAGGCATTGTTGGCATTGTAGTGAACTCATTTCACTCAAAGGTGGTAAAATCTAGGTTGATGCAAAAATCAGTGGAAACCATTTCATTATGAATGAAAGTGATAATAAGGAGGATGTGTTTCATATGTTTGACCGAATGTCTCTAAGGTGAAAATCTGAACACAGTGTTCGATTGCATGATTTGGAATACTAAATGTAATGATAGGCATTCCCAAAACATGTACAGAAGTGTCCATCTCATGAGCCTATGTTGGGAATGGATGAAAGTGAAAGCCCTCGACCCTCTTCCAATTGATCTGTGTAAGTGTTCAAGCCTGTGAGACCCCCTTTTCTTCTCATGTAAAGCTGAAAAATAGTCAAATACACAAATCATAGATGCATAGAGGAAGCACATGGATCTCACTAATAAAGGATGACACTGAACATCATCATGGGAAATGAACATATTTCATGTTCTATTTCCAATAAATAAATCCAATGGTTGTTCATAGTAAAGCTTTGAATCTCTAAAGACCCTCGAGGATCTCTGAAATGGTTTGTATTGCAGGTTCATGCATTTAGAAGATACTCACCATCAAATCTATGAGGTTGAACCTCCCCTAGTAACTTTTTTATGGAGCATGATTACAAGCATCGAAACACAGATTGAATATATGGGCTGAAATTAAGAACACTAGATATCTGCCCATTGTCAAGCATCCATTGGTGTTACCTAAAGGAGCTGAGCTCCTACCAGTATTCTCTGTGGGAACATGGACTGTGTGTGTGGTCATGGAGAATGCCAACAAGCTGTTTAACAAAATACATTGAAAGTGAAGGCATAATCGAGGTTGATGTTATAGCAACATGAATCAAGATGGTGGAGATAATCAAATTGTTTGAAGGAATATATCAAACTGGGTTCATTATAATGGGACTCTTCCAATCACAGTACCAACTTAGTGACATTTGAGACAAAGATCATGCTTCTATGTCAAAAGGCGACACTCCTTGGAGCTATAGGAAATGTATAGAAGCCATTTGGAGATATACATTGGTGCACATAAGCTTTGAAGGAACTATTTGACCCAACACTGCAGCACACGATAAATTTCCAATGTGGCATTTGGAAATTTTGATAAATTACATGGGTTAGCAGTAATAGAATTGGTTTAAAATCAAATATGGGCCAGATGGATTGGCGGTGAAGAAAGTGTGGTGGAAAGACATATCTCAACATATTAAAAGCAAGACACATCCTATCTATGCTACTTAGTCACCAATAGAAAGACTGACATCTCTTTTTGATACAAGGTTGTACTTTTAATGTTTTAGTGAGCACACATTTGTAAAAGGTTTAATATTAAAATAAAATCAATGGGAATTAGATAATAGTCAAGAATCATCTGATCCCAAGATTCAGTTATGAAAATTGAATGATGTATGTCCATGCCTATTAATTGTAAAAGGCTCAACCAGGAAAGGGGGTGGGGTTCTGGGAGGTTGGGCTTTTTCCAGGGAGACTGTGTGCTTTAGGAGAAAAAGTGATTTTCAGAACTTCATTGTCAAGGAAAGGGAGAGGAGTTAAATATTTTTGTTTTCCAGGAGTCTATGTTTTAGGCAATTTTGTTCTTTGTAGCTTTAGTTGAGTATTGAAGGGACAAAGAAGATTGTTAATTGAAACTTTGTGTTCATGCATCTTTCTTTAGATTGAGTAGAACTTTGGGTCTTTTTTATTGTCCTCAATATGCTTCTATTCATAGTCGCGGTTATTATGTAAAGCTTTGAATTTCCATATAACTGCACTCCTACAAGTGGATTATTTAATTCAATTATCAATTTCTTGTAATGGAGGAATTAGAAGGATCAATTTTGTGCGGTATTTTTCTTCTCTTTATGTTTCCTTTCTTTCTCTCTATCTATTTTATCAGTTTAATATCAGCATCTATGTCATAGCTATGCGTAGATGTTAAATCACCTTTCTTTATTTTGGGTTAAAAGAATTACAAGTCATATTTTAAACGAATTCATTGCAAATCTTGTACGGGGAGCTGTACCCAAAATAATTCAGAGGGTGCTTACGCTTTCCAATCGCGAAGCGACCCAACTGTTAGTGTAGATCAAGTCTTCTTTTTTGGGCATTTAGGGTTAATTTGTAATCATTTTATTTGAAGACAAATCTGTTCACCAACAGATATTTTCAAGACTAATCTAATCTTCAGAGATATTTCCTGAATGCATTAATGGAGAGACAAGACTATTTTAGGGTTTTCTGCATTATTTATGTAATATCCATTGTAACCCTAATTCTACCCTAACTAATCAGATGGATTGACTCCTGATCTTGTATGCTAGGGGAGGTTGTATATAAGTGTTTTTAGAAGCTTTTGTAGCTAGGTTTTTCAGCTTATGAAAGAATTTCTGTGGCATTCTCTCTACCCTCAAGTTTTCATCTATTTGTAATTTCTCATTGGAATTTAGGCTATGCAAAGGATTTTTTTGACACATTCTCTATCCCTAGGTCTTCTTGTATGTATTTCTCTTAATTGAAGCATAATATAGTGGCTAATATTAGAGAAATCTTGGAGTTCTTGACCGCTTTTTCTTTCTGCATCTCTGTGCACTACTATGGGTGATTGATTTAGATGATCTTGTGGATTTTGTTCATCCCCTATCATTTTGTCTCACTTGTGTGCCTATTTTCTAGAGTGGATGTTTTTTTGCAGGTCATAGTCCGTGCCTATTCCATTAAATATGTTATTTCTTGTGAAATCTTTTCTTTCCCTGAATAGCCTCTTTTCATCTCAGACCTCTCTACGAAATACTTATGCAAGCCTATTCAGGAAGTTGTGCTTGTTTAGATTCAGGAATTTCATGCTAAGTTCTTGGCCATTGTGTTGTGATTCATGTCACTTTTGGTGCATCACCTTGTAGGTTAAGTCTTTTTTATTTCCCTTCAGTTCTCCTTCTATCCCTTCTCCTCCCAATTTTACTTTTCCAGTTTAAAGAGAAAAATAGGTGATTATCCAAGAGGAACCGACCTAGAATCTAGAGGTTTCACCTTAGTTAGCATAGGTCCCGCAGCCTGGAAGTGATTTCCATTTTATATCAGATCATTAGGCTCAAGCACTTAATAGGATGCAAATTTGGTGTATAACAATTCTGGCACGCCCGATGATACCACAAAAAGTTCATCTTGTAAGCCTATGTTATCTGTGATATGATGATAACATAATATAGACCTAGAAGTGGTCATTGTCTTGCATATCTGGCAACTCTGGAAGGTCTACTGGTGTCAAAGGATCAAGTGATGGTATGTTTGAAATCTTTCATATTCCAAAATTGTAGCTAATTGCATGAGTAGAGATGTCAAGTTATTATGGACAGTCAGGATACTCACCATCATATCATGAAAATAATGCTCAATGGGCTAAGAAGAAACCACATGAAAACCACCCAAAAGAGGTTTTTAGTCCAAGCTACCATATCATAGAAGGTTGTCAATATGTTCAACATGTCCCTAATCAATATGCTCATGCACAAGCTTATGAGCATGCTCTCCAATGGGAAGCATCATGGGAACAAAAGAAACAACAAGAGCATCAAGAGAAAAAATTTCATCATGCTTACCACCCACCCCTTGCTCAAACTGATTGGCAACATACTCAGAATTATAACCAATCCCAAGGAGACTATTTCATGCCTAATCAACATGAATATATTTCCAATTAGCCTCAGATCTTGGACTTTGTTGGAACAAAGGAGGGTGAGAAGACGAAAGGTATGTTGCTTGACTTGATTAAGTAGTTGTCTGAAATCAAGGGTCAGAAGGACATGGAAGCTCAAATTTATGAGCGGGAGTTATTTTCCAATAAAGTGGCAGAGACTCTAGGTGATGAGAAGAAAAGGAACCAATGGGAAGAAGAGCTTGATAGCCAAATTGTTGCCACAATAGCAGAGATGAGATCACAAACTGCTATACAAAAGGCTCTTAAATGTAAGTTTCCAAGCTTCAATCCTTTTGGGCAAGCGAGTCTCCTAAATCTCATGAGTTTAGCATTCTAAGTTAGAGTACTCCCATGTTCCAAGAGCCTATAAATGAAGAACCTATAGAGCGTTCATTTCCAATTTTTAGTGACATCCTTCTAGCACATGAACCCATTATAAAACAATTGTAGCCTTGTTGTGATCAACAACAGCCTAAGGATTATGTTTGGAAAGAGCTGATTGCAAGTGAGAAACACAAAAATGATAGGGTCTTCAATTTTCCAAGCTTTAAAAAGAGTCTTTCCCCTAAGGCTACCTCTGAACACTCTCAATTTCACATCCCAAGTTTTAACGAAAAATATTCTTTCCAAGAGCGTATACTTGAAATTCAGTCCACCACTTTGTAAGGGCAGTCTATTCAAGATAATTGTTTATCCCTAGAGACCCCCCAAGCCTCTCAAGATGATGAACTTCCATAGAAAATTTCATGGACTCTACCTCCTGGCTATTATATGCCAAGTCTTTTCAAGGATACTAGTCAAACATTAGAGCAGGGACTTGTGGTGGGTGAGCCTTCATGTGATGAAGAAATGGAGATTGATGCTCAGCCTGAGCTCTTGGTTGATTTATTTAATGGGCTTCCCCTTTTTTTTGAAATCAAGGAAGACATGCCATTACCTATGGCTGAAAGTTAATTAGGACATAAGGATCACCATCAGCATGGTAGTGATAAAGAGGAAGATGCTATGTTTTTGTTTGACGGGCTTCCTAGTTTTGTAGAGACAGATGAAGAAGATATGGTCATGACCACATTAGCAAAAAATTTACAATAGCTAGAGGTCATAGGTCATCATCATGATTTTTCAATTCATGAGCTTTTAATCAAGGAGGAAAGTTTATAATATGCAAAAGTTAACAAAAACCTTGGGGGAATTGTTTCGATAGCATCATAGAGGATTTGTGTGTGGCGCTTGATGATAGGAAACCAGTTGTTCCTAAAGACCTTCAGAGAGTTGATAATTTTGATGAGCTCATTACCTTTTTAATAGAAGATGATAGTCCCCTAACCATGGAAGAGGAGTTGACATGGCTATTCATAATGAAAGATAACCATGAAGATTCAGAAAATAACAAGGAGAGTTCTGATGTTAGACTTTAAAGAGGCTTCCCCAATAGATACTTGGCCCAAGAAGAGTTTAATGAAGCATCCTCATTTGATCTATTTGAGGTAAGTTAGTTTGATCCCATTTTTCAAAAGGTAGTTCAATATTTCCTGACATACTTTTATGTGCCTCATGTCTCAGTGGCTATCCTCATGCTTATAATGAAAGATATCCTAAGGAAGAAAGGTAGCTATTATAACATTCAAGTGAATGGTTTTGTTTGACCAATTTTATTCACTGGTTAGTTTAGATTATGTTAGTTTCCTTGCTTTCCTCCAAGTGCTTGTGAACTTTCAGTTAGTTTATTCTTGCTTGTTTATAACTCTTTCCCTATTTTGGCTTGTTGTTTCCTCCTCCTAGTTTCAATTCTCTTGCTTCCCAGATGTCATTTTATGCTTAATGTAGACTCCTTTCCCAATGGAATGTCATAAGGCCACTTATTTTATATGTCTAGCAGGCTGACATTCAGTAGAAATCATCAAAAATATTACCCAAATTTTCCCCATCTTGTTCAAATTTGGTTACAAGTGGAGTAATGAATTCTGCACCTTTCTGTGGTCTTTACCTTTCTCTTTACATATTTCTAGGTCACTAGTTTACCCCTTATTCATGTCTTAAAAAGCCTAAATGCAAAAAACCCTATGAAATTCCTTAAAACCCTAAGTTCTTTGGTGGTTGTTCTAAATCTTCATTACCTTTTTTCCACTTAAAGCTCCTATTCTTAACGTGTTTTTAAGTTTTCCACAATGGGGCCAAGTTATTTTTCCTAAATGGGTTACATTTTCCTAAGTTTATGTACTAAGTCCCAACATACTTTATTTACCCTAGGCAACAAAAATTTCCTTTTCAATTAGATGATCATCGCAATGTCTTAATCACTAAGATGAAGGTTTTTATTCATTAAGGAATCACTTTTTGTTGATGCATGTCCATGGCAATGTCAAGCTGGTCAGAAGGAATAAGGTAAAGATCAAACACATCTCTTTTGATCTGACAGTTTGCGAGATCCCTTGATGGCCTTGATGTAGGTGTTTAACCATTGAGGCATCATGCCCTTGCGCCATGTGGATGACGGGGTCAGCTTTATTCAAGGTCTTTGGCTTGTTAATCTTTGATTGATTTCCTTTTTATCATGTTGTCAGCACTTTCCCTTGATGGTGAAGATGAAGGTGTTAGTGATCAAGGAAACATGTCATTGTAACATGTGGCAGGTTGTCAGAACCTGTCAAGCCATAGATTAAGGGAAAAATAGATCAGGATGCATCCAATGGTCAGCGTATTGCCTCAATGCAAAGATGAGCAAGATCTATCATTTGAGGCATTACACCTGCATGCCACATGTCTTTTCTGACCAGGTGGGACCTACAATTTGTAACCAAGGTAAGTTAATCTACAGTCTAGTTTATTTTAATCAAGCAGTAGGTGTGAAGCCTCAAAGTAAAGATGCTCGAGATCTACTCATTAAGGCATCACACCTTTAAAACATGTGTCCATGGTGGGCTAGGCTGAGGTTAGGAGGTAAAGTAAAGACTGATCAAGTCTTATTTGATCAGACAAACAATGTATTGCCTTAGGGTAAAATTGATCAAGATCTAGCCATTAAGGTATTGTGCCAAGGTGGCATTTGGCACTGATGATGTCATGGGTCTTGGGTTTATAGAGTAGTAAAGATGCCATAATTTAAAGAAGATCCAATGGTAGGTATAAATCCTTGATGACCAAGATGAAGTTGTTTAACTATTGAGGCATCGCGCTTACCTGCCATGTAGCAGATTTGATCCTATGCTAATAGGTTACTTAAAGTTGATCAACAGTCATGTTTTAAAGTTAGTAAATATTCAAATCTAGGTCGTTGATCAAGTATTTCCATGCCACCTATGACTATTTATGTTTAAATTCAAATATTCAAATACTTTCTCAGAGGTTTTCATGGTGGTGGCGATGTTTTTAACTTACAAAGGGAGTAGATGGATCGATCTGATCTATCCACTCAAATTTATGGTGCTATGGAATATTTTCAAGACTAATTTGATCTTCAGATATATTTCCCAAATGCATTAATGGAGAGACAAGATTGTTTTAGGGTTTTCTACATTATTTATGTAATATCCATTGTAACCCTAATTTTACCCGAACTAATTGGATGGATTGACTCTTGAGCCTATGTGCTAGGGGAGGTTGTATATAAGTGTTTTTAGAAGCTTTTGTAGCTAGGTTTTTCAGCTTATGGAAGACTTTCTGTGACATTCTCTCTTCCCCCAGGTTTTCATTTGTTTGTAATTTCTAGTTGGAATTCAGATTATGCAAAGGATTTTTGTGACATATTCTCTATCCCTGGGTCTTCTTGTCTATATTTCTCTTATTTGGAGCATAATATGGTGGATAATATTAGAGAAATATTGGAGTTATTTAGCCCTCTTTCTTTCTACATCTCTGTGCACTACCGTGGGTGATTGATTTAGATGATCTTGTAGATTTTGTTCATCCCCTATCATTTTGTCTCACTTGTGTGCCTATTTTCTAGAGTGGATGTTTATTTGTAGGTCATATTTCATGTCTATTCTATTGAATATGTTATTGTTTGTGAAATATTTTCTTTCCCTGAATAGCCTCTGTTCATCTCAGACCTCTCTATGAAATACTTATGCAAACTTATTCAAGAAGTTGTGCTTGTTTAAATTCATGAGTTTCATTCTAAGTTCTTGGTCATTGTGTTGTGATTCATGTCACTTTTGGTGCATCACCTTGTAGGTTAATTTTTTCTTTATTTCCCTTCAGTTCTCCTTCTATCCCTTTTCCTCCCAAGTTTAATTTTCCAGTTTAAAGAGAAAAATAGGTAATTATCCAAGAGGAACCAACCTAGAATCTAGAGGTTTCACTTTAGTTAGCATAGGTCCCACAACCAAAAGTGATTCCCATGTTATACCAGATCATAAGCCTCGAGCGCTTAATAGGGTACAAATTTTGTGTGTAACACAAACCAGTGCTTTTCAACACTAATACCCATAAGTGCAAATAGTGTTTCTCAACACCCTATACAAAAAAAACATGCAACCATCAAAACTTGCTGAAAGAGTGATGATCTTTTTCTTGAGTGTTGTTTGTTATTAATGAATTTCATACTATTTTCTTTGATTGTTTCTTTTTGGTGTGGTTCCAATGATCATGTAATGTCAAGTAAATCGGGTGTATATGATAAGAGCTTCCTCATTAAGGTGGAAACACCTCACATCCCTTGATTGTGTTTACTCACACGCCAATGTGAGGTTGGAACTATCTTCTTATCTGTTAAATCTACTTGTTTACATAAGAATAAACTCATGGTTATCTTGGCTATGAATACCTCGATACTAGTGTATTCTTATGAAATCAACTAGAAACAATGTTCAAGTCATCATGGTTTAATACCTTGATGCTTACATTAGTTTCCAAAATTTTATTTGATTAAAGTCGTACTCACATCCTTATGGTCATAGTGGCACCAGTAAGGGTTGTATTGGCTCTGATGTTTCAAACACTTGATGATGACAACAATGGCTAAAGGAATCAGTGACTAGATTCATGTTGTAGGCTGCATCTCATTCTTAGGCTTGCATACTAGTATTATAACAAAAAAAAAGCCATTCCTTTTAATGACGAATCCTTCACTGAAGAAATCAACTGCATTAAATCTTCTTAAGGTTACATATCTGCACACAACAATTTCGTATCAAGAAATCAAAGATCCAAACATCATAGAATATAATATCAAGACAAGAGCATATTACACACTGAGCTGAAAAGGATAATGAGACATATTTCCATCTAAGACGCACATAAGGCTACCCAAAGCATTTTACTTAGAAGTAGCATATGAATAAGAAAAAGATGACAACACACACACACACACACACACACACACACATATATATATATATATGATCGACTTTATGCCCCATGTGATATCATGTGTTGTCATCTTTTTCTTATTCATACATAAATATATATCAAAGAGTGTCTACAAAAGAGTGCCCAGATAATCTTGAGCAAACTAATCATCCTCAATGAATCATGTAAAAAATTAGCTTGCCTCACAGGATTCTGCTTCAAAATATTCCTAAATGATTAAATCAAGCATTCTTCATTTCAACCTAAAAAAGTCAACCCAAGTGAACTCTCGGTCCAAATTAGTCAACCATCTCTTCATCCCAGCTCGAATCTCATCTTCCTGCCTCTATTTAGACTATTCAACATTGATAAATCTTTTTGCCCTCAACTCATTTCAATTTTGGTCCTGAGGGGGAAATACCATTACATCAATAATTTGATTTACATCAACAAGTTCACTCTCTAGGGGCATCATGGCTCCACATCAAACCAAGATCCCTCCAAGAAATTTAATCAATTCAAATCAAGTCACTTGAATCTCTAGGGGCATAGGAGGTTCATCACACCACATCAATCTAATAATACCTCTCAATCAGGTAATTAGCTTCATCAGGACCCATATCAAGTCAATTATCTCCAACAATCAATCAAATGGCAGTCAATATCACCGCACCACATCAAGTTGATTCATCATTCAAACCAATCCAAAACCAATAAATCTTCTCTAAGAATGGACATTTAGTTTCATCGCTTCACATCAAGATGGATATTCAAATCTTTTCTATTAGTCTTTCCTTAATCAAACCCAGAGCTAATATCTTTAGCGGTCTCTATTAGTCTTTGCTCAATCAAGTTTGGAGCTGATATCATCAATCTTCCATCGATCTTCATTTGATCAAGTTTGAAATCAGTTCTGATCCAAGAGATAGCTTCATCGCTTCACATCAAGCTATTTCTGGATCTTTCATCAAAATTTCTTTGAATCAACGTGTTGCTCACACATCAATTCAAAGAGGGGAAAATGTAATCACCTGAACTTGGTCTAATAAACCTATAGCCCCTAATTTGATTAATTGTCCTTAAGAAACCCTAAGTTAAAGACATTTATTGCTAGACCTTAATTATGGAAGCATTCAATCAAACTTGCCTACTGTTACCCAAATTTTCCTCATCTAGTAGATTTTGGCTATAGGTGGAGTAAATGTGGCTCCCACAAGGGTAGAGCCTAGCCTGTGAGAAAGACCTTAAATTTTCTGGTCTTGGTTGTGTCCTCTGTTATGTTTTTCAGCCTTCTAGTCTATCTTATTCATGCAAAATAACCTAAATATTGAATCCCTATGCAAACTTGATAGAAAACCCTATTTATCCTGAGCTTATTCTATTTTTTCATTACCTTTTCGGATAACTTAAGCTCCCTCTAAAGACATGTGTGCAAATATAATACCCTTTGTCTCCTTGTCACGGTAAGAAAAGGAATATTCTCTAAAAGTTCAGAGACTTCTCACGCATCGTCGATCCAGATCACTCATATTCTCCATCTCACGGTTGTCGCTAAGTCTCTGAACTTTTATGATGACATCAACAGAGATCACGAGACTTGGAGACTATCTGTTCTATTTTTCCTTAGTCTATTAGTCTCCATAAAATGGTGGGGCTAGTTAAAAGGTTCACCCAAATTCACGTTGGCCATTGATCTTATATTATGATCCAACGATAGTCGGGTAATCTCTTGATATAACCTAGAGTCAACAAATCATCTGGAGATCCCACAACTAATGTGGTTTTCTAACCCGCAGATATAACATGAGTTCAAGCTGGGTAAGGTTAAGTTCTTTCAGTCAGTAAGTCTCGTGATAAACTCATGGTTAGAAAAATCTTTATGAGACTTCAAGTTTACTTAGTCGGGTTATCGCCAGATAAGGCCATGGTCAGAGGAAATGTCAGCTCAGAGTTAAAGACATGCAATGATGGTATGCCACGTGTCTAATGGGCCTAATGTAGTTTGGATTGATCCCTTTAGTCACCAAGTCTCTAGATATATAAAAGGTTAAAGATAGGTTAAATAATTAGTCAAACAGCTGGTGTGTCAGAGGTGATGAGGCAGTGGTAAAAA
This sequence comes from Thuja plicata, assembly GCA_018584345.1. Classification (NCBI taxonomy): domain Eukaryota; kingdom Viridiplantae; phylum Streptophyta; class Pinopsida; order Cupressales; family Cupressaceae; genus Thuja; species Thuja plicata. The sequence goes on along the minus strand of MU223519.1, from coordinate 1,827,835 downwards.
AATGATAAAGTGCCACATGGAAATAAGTGGGCCTAGGTTCTATGCAATCAGTCAGATGATTTCCTGATCCTAGTAGAATATTCTAATTTATCTAGTGATTAAGAGGCTTCCTTCAGTCGCTTAGTCTCCATAAGGAAAGGAATATACCAAAAGTATTTAGAGACTTAGTGACTACCATCGATGATAAAGGAGATCTAATGATTGTCGTGTGGTCTTGTGATATAGCCAGGGTTAGTTGAAAGATGAGGTGACTCAACAACAATATAGAAAATGAAACCAAAGGTGAATGCAAAGTTAGGGCATGGGTTAAAGTCAGTCACCAGTTAAAAAGATGAGATCGACGGTCACGTTGTAAAGAGAAATCAATTATAAATATTGACCATGAATGAGAATCTCCACCACCTGTGACCGTTATTATTTAAATTCAAATATATGAATATCTGATTGCAGAGCTCATGGTGGTGGTGTAAGTTTTCAAGTTGCAAACAAAGAGATGGGTTGGGTTGACTTCTCAGAGCTTCATTAATGGAAAAGTAAAGATATTCAAAGGCATATCAGATCATTTCATATATTTCACAATGCATTAATGAGAAGAATTGATAGAGTTAGGGTTTCTGATTATTCTATTGCATATGAATTGAAACCCTAATTTTAGGAATCAGATTGTTTCCTGAGCCTGCATGCTAGAGTAGTGTATATAAGTTAGTTTCAAATCTTTTTATAAGGGGATTTTTTAGTTGATGAAAATTATATGTGGTGTTTCTCTGCCCTCTGGTTTTCAGCAGTTGTAACTTTTTCATTGATATTCAGATATTGCAAGGTATTCTGTGACATCTTTTCTGCCCTCATACCTTCCTTGTCTGAATTTCTCTTATTGAATTAAGTATATTGAATGATTTTAGAGATATCTTAGGGTTCTTGAGCCTTCTTCCTTGCTACGATTCGTGTGTACTCTTGTGGATGATTTGATTTAAATGAGTTTGTGGATATTCTTCAATCCCTTGTCACTTTGTCTCATTCATATACCTAGTTGCAGAAGTGAATGTTTGTTTGTGGGTTGTAGTGTGTGTCTAAATTTCTTAGGAAAGATATTATTTGTGAAATATTTTTCTTTCCTTGAACAGCCTCTATCTATTTCAGACCTCTCTACAAAATATTTATGCAAACTTATTCAAAAAATTGTGTTCTCCTAGACTTAAGTTTGTGTGTTGATCTCACTCATTGTGTTGTGATTGAAATCATTTTCGGTGTATCACCTAGTAGGATAGTTTGGATTATTCAATTATTTCCCTTCCACTCATTCCTTCTATCTCTTTTCCCTCAAGAGTTTACTTTCATGTTAAGAAAAAAAAAAGGTGATTATCCAAGAGGAACCAGCCTAGAACCTAGAGGTCTCATTTTAGTTAGCAAAGGTCCCACAGCCTGGAAATGATTCCCATGTTATACTAGATTATCAAGACTATGAGAGCTTTGCCTAGGGTGAAAATTTAGTGTATAATAGTTTTTGCATGCCTAGTGGGACCATAAAAGAAGTTTACTTTCAAAGGTTATGCTATCTCTGATATCTGATTGCATAATACAGACCTAGAGAGGTTGTTCTTGTCAAGTATATATGGCAACTCCATTGGTGAAGAACAGAAGATCTAGTCCTGTTCAAAGTTTATGAGAAGGATAGAAAAAAGGAGTTCAAAGCCTTTAGAATTCTTGCATCTACCTCCAACAAGAAGTTACCGCAAATCATCTCAAAGAACACCCCCTACAAGGAGGGTACAGTCTACACCACCTAATACTTAAAAAAGGAGACCTTGGCCTTTTCACTATAGAAGGAGAGGGAGGTATCTAACTAGATAGCTACAAGAAGATTTAGCTCCACCCCTCAATTCAAATACAACTCACATAGTTGTTGCTCAGCTAATTACAGCTCCTGCAATGGCTAGACAGTTTGCCTTTGCACCCTTCAACCAAGGAAGTCCTTTAAAATTTTCTCAACATCATGATGTGCCCTTGGTAGCACTAAAAAGTCTACCTGATTTCATAGTGAAGGAGAGACATCAACTTTTGAACATATAAGAGATGTGACTACTATTTGCAGTATACATAATATAACTCAAGAAGATGTGGCTACTAAGTTGTTAGCAACCTCTTTCAAAGGTAAGGCCTTAGAATGGTTCAGAACTCTTGTTGTTGGTTCTATTAATTCATGGGATGGATTAGGGGATTCATTAAGTAAATACTTTGAGGATAAATCAATTAATTTATCTTTGGTTGAGAAGCTAACAACCATAAGGAGAGATCCTTAAGAACAGATGACAGATTTCAATAATAGATTCCTCAAGACATGGAATAAAATACCTATCTCAGTAAGGCCGTTAGCTGACCATTATTTCCTATACTTCTTGAAAAGTTTGGATGCTCAAATATTTGTTATGTTCCAAACCATGAGGGTGCCTCGTTACCTTAGGATTTTGACATAGTTGTCAAGGCTGAAAATTGTTTAATCCAGGAAGGCACGTTAGCCAGAAGGCCACCCATGCCTATTTTTCCTAACCTCCAGCTCACTACACCTCTGCAAACACCTCTTTTTACCCCTATACCCACCATAGTAGCACCTCAGGCTAGTACGAGCAGTGAGGAATCAAAAGTAGTCCCTTCTCAGGAGCTACTTGAAATAAGAGACAGACAACAAAAGATGCAAAGTCATCAGCAAGCAATGACCAAAAATATTACTAGATTAGAGAAGCAGAATCAGGAGGTTAGACCACCTTATCAATAGAAGAATCAAGGTCCCAATCATCAGTATCAAAATCAAGGACAATCTTACCAGCAGAATAGGCCACTGTATCAAGGAGGTTATCAGGGACTAAGGCAAAATTTTAATCAAAGGCAGTTCCAACCTTATAATCTGATGCCTCTTAACTCTACAAATCAAGTCAGGGATCTGGTCCCAAGTCAAAGTAATCTTTCTGTAGAGATGGAATGGTTTTATCCTTGTAATCAGTCCCATAACCAAACAACATGCTTAAATGGAAGGGTACACCAAGCACTTATAGTGCAGAATGCTTCAAATATACAATCAGAGGCCTCTTCTAGTGGGTCAATGCCCCAACAAGAAGTGCATGCTGATGAGAATTCTCTCCCTAATTGGGAGGAACAAGATTTCAATGGAGTTAATGGTGAATCCCCAATTGTTGCCAACACTAGGTCTAAAAGGAGAGCTCAAGACATGGAGAAAACGGAAGATGGGGCTAAGGCTTCTACATCTGTAGAATCTTCACAAACATTTACTCCTATCATACTGAAGAAGGTCCCCATCATTCCAATCAAGAAAAATCAACCTTCCAAGGAGGTTGATCCTATCATAGTGAAAGCACACCAAAGAGTACACACAAAAATGCCTTTCAACATTGTGGACAATATGAAGAAATCAAATGTTACTATGTCTATGTGGGACTCTTTGGCTATTCCAGGTTAGCCTAAAATATTGAAGAGGGCTATGAGTGAAGTGTCAACTCCTCAACCCACAAAAGACACAACAAAGCCAGTGTTGGTCAACACTGATCAAGAAAAGGAGGCTCCAAGTAGCAACTCCAAAGTGAATACCATTCAAGGTAGGAACTTGAAGCCACCCCATTTTATGTATCATTGATTATTGTAAAATATTTAGTACATAATTGCATGGTAGATAGTGGGGCTACTAGCACTGTCATGCCCAGTAAAGTGGCTGACCAATTGGGACTAAAATATGAACCTTTCCAAAAGAGGGTTACCTAGCTTGATGGTTCCTCAATCAATACAATGGGTGTAGCTAAAGATACAAGCCTAATTCTTCATGCTAGCCCCAATTTCTCTATCCTACTTGACATATACATCATAGATCTCCCTGCCTTATTTTCTACCTGCTTATCAAGGGAGTTTACAGCCAAGATAGGAGGCTATCTTTCTTCTGACTGGTCTTACATGCTTTTCAATACAAGTTATGGAACTAAGGTTACTATCAAGTCTGAATCATTGGAAACACACCATATAGAGCCTTATGTGTCCAATGTAATCAATACAAGCTACCTTTCACTTGACAGTAATGACTCCCCAATCATCACAGAAACAAACACTAAAATAGAAGGTATCCAAGATATCTATCTAGATGATTCAAGCCAATAATATTCGGGATACTAGTTTGGGAAACTATTTGCTACAAGAACACGAATCCATAGAGCCAAATATTTTTAAGACAGATATTGAGTCTGAAGGTTAAGGCAATCAAGTCTAGGAGTTATACTTTGATGGTGCTAGAAGCAGACATGGTGTTGGTGGTGGTGCTATGATAGTCTATCCTAATGAGGAAAAATATTATACAGCCTTTAGGTTCATTTTCTCTTGCAGTAGCAATACTACTGAATATGAGAGTCTAGTGAATGGATTGGAATGGGCAAGAAAGAGAGGGATCAAAGCCCTAAAAGTTTATGGTGATAGTGAGTTGGTTGTTAGCCAAGTAAGAGGGATAAGTGAAACCAAAAGTGATACAATGAGAGCATACAAGCATCGAGTTTGAGATGCAATTGAAGATTTCCATGCTTTCAATATTTTTGCGATCCCTAGAAAGTTAAATCAGAATGTAGATAGATTAGCTATTGTTGGATCTCAGTATGACATCCCTAATAGTGTTTCAAAAGAAAGGGACCAACAAAATATCAAATTAATTATCAGACCTTCTATCCCTGATAATAATATTAATTGGAAAGTGTTTGAAAATGATTTACAAATTCTGCATTTCTTATTTGAGGAGGATGTTTCTAAGAACATAGCCAAGATAGACTAATGTAGAACTATGGTGATCAAGTGATACAACTCAGATCTAATAAGATACCCAAGGGTCTTGTCACCTTAGAAGCTATCTTCAATAAATATGATCAAGTTAAGAGTAGTAAAACTGTCCTGGTGGTCCAACAAGAACATTGTATTGACTAGAATTGGAGCCAGGTAAAAGTCTACAATTTGGGAAGGTAAATAATAATTCAAAAAAGTAGGCCTATACCCAATTATTTCAAGATTTTAGTGATATATTTTCATGGAAATATGAAGACCTCAAAGGTTTTAACCCAACACTTTCTCATCATACCATTGAATTAGAACCAAATGCCAAACTAGTCAGGCAAAAGCAAAGGCCTGTCAACCCCAAGCTTGAACCACTTATGCACAAAGAAGTGCTAAAACTGATTGAAAGTGGAATTATTTACCCCATCAAGCATACTAGTTGGGTTTCCAACCTTGTTCCTGTTAGGAAGAAGAATGGGGAACTCAGGCTATGTGTTGACTTCAGGACCTTAACAGGGAATCCCTAAAGGATTGCCATCCTTTGCCATCTATGGAGAAAATCCTACAAAGTGTCTCTAGATGTGAGAGATTTTCATTACTGTATGGCTATTCAGGATATAATCAAATCCTGGTTCATGAAGAAGATCAATATAAGACTGCATTTTCAACCAAGTGGGGAACCATGGCTTATGAAAAGATGCCCTTTGGTTTGTCAAATGCAGGTGCTACTTTCCAAAAGGCAATGGATATGGCCTTTAAAAGCCTCATGTACAAATTTGTACTGGTCTACTTAGATGACATAACTATTTATTCTAAACATGCAGCATACCATATCAAACATATGAGGAAAATATTTGAAAGGTGTAGAGAGTTTGAGATATCTCTTAATCCCAAGAAGTGTGTGTTTGCAGTTCATGAAGGGAAACTGTTAGGATATATAGTATCCAAGAAAGGAATCACACTAGACCCTAAGAGGATTGCAGCTATTCCAGGACTACCCCTACCATCTCACAAGAAAGGCCTTGAATATTTCATAGGAAGAATTAACTTTGTTAGGCATTTCTTGCCTAATATTGCAGAACTACTAAAGCCTTTGACAACTATGCTAAAGAAGAGTTCAGTCTTCAATTGGAGTAAAGAAGGGAAAGCTAATTTCCAAGCTATCAAAGAGGCTTTGATAGAAGCTCCTACTTTTCTAAACCCAAATTTTAGTAAGGATTTTATCCTTTACGCTTATGGAGGTTCTGATGCCATATCTGCAATATTGACTCAAGAAAATTTTGAAGGACTGGAGCAACCTATTGCTTTCTTTAGCAAAGGCTTAGAAGAATATGAAAATAGATATTCTTTTGTGAAAAAACATGTACTTGTTGTGGTGAAGAGCCTAAAAAAGTTCAAATATCTATTGACTCACAGCAAGGTACACTTAAAGGTCACTCATCCAAGTGTCAAAGAGTTCTTTCTTTCTAAAGACCTAAACAAGAAAAGGGTTAGTTGGATTACTAAAGTGATGGAATACGACATTGATATCCAGACTACCAAGCTAGTCAGAGGAAGAGGTCTTTGTGAGGAGTTGATAGTGGATGAGAGCCCAAAGAATTCAGAGAAAATGAATGCATCCTTAATTGTGCATTCGAAAGAAGAGCATGCCAAAGTAGAAGGTTGGTTTCCTAACATGATTCATTACCTAAAAATAGGGGAATGCTCCATATATCTAGATTCAGCCAAAAGAAGATATTATAGATTACAATCCATTCCTTTTGTGCTGATAGATGAAACTCTTTTTAGAAAAGATCACAATTGTGTCCTTTTGAGATGCATTTTTTTAGAAAAGATAGCAAATGTCCTATTTGAATTTCATGATGGACCTTCTGGAGGTCATTTCTCTCCCAGGACTACTGCTTTTAAAATCATGAGGGCTGGATACTATTGGAAATCTATCTTCAAGGATAGTCATGATTATGTGAGAAAATGCATCAAGTGTGCCATGTTTGCAGGAAAAGAAAGACTCACAGCCTTGCCCCTTCAGCCCATCAAAATAGAGAAAAATTTCATGAGATGGGGCATAGACTTCATTAGCGTGATTCTCCATCTAGTGTAGGCCATAAATGGATAATCACTACAACTGAGTATTTCACTAGATAGACAGAAGTTGTTTCATTAAAGGAAGAAAATGAGAGTGTTGTCCTCAACTTTTATGATGATATTGTTCACAGATTTGGCACTCCAGACTCCATCATACCAGATAATGCATTAGCATTTGCAGGCCTAAAAGTCTTAGAGTGGGCAGTCAAACATGGTGTTTATTTAAAAACATGTTCAAACTACTACCCTCAGGGAAATGGTTTAGCAAAATCAGCTAATAAGAACTTGATTAGGATAGTCAAGAAGACCCTACAAGATAACCAAAGAGATTGGCACACCAAATTGAAATCTTCCTTATGGTTAGATAGGATTAGCCCAAAGAAGATCATTGAGAATTCTCCTTACATGCTAGTGTATGGAAAAGAGGCTAAGTTGTCCATTTCAACTGAATTTCTAGATTTGGACTTAGCTACTTAATATGTCTTATTTGAAGAAGAAGACCCTTTGTAAGTGAGGCACGCTCAAATTATGGAGTTAGAGGAACTCAGAGATAAATCCATGAAGGATATGGAATTCCATCAAATGCAAACTAAGAAAGGTTTTGATAAAAGAGCCAGGGCTATAAATTTCAAAGTTGGGGATGTAGTCCTCAAATGGGATGAATTCAAGGCCAAGCCTAGCAGACATACTAAATTTGATTCCTTCTGGGTGGGTCCATTCATCATCACAGAATGCAAGGAGCATTATGCATTTCAGCTATCAACTCTTGAAGGAAATCCCTTGCCCATTTCTATGAATGGATTCCATTTGAAGCCTTGTTTTGAGGTTTTTCCTTCCTTGTAGATATTTGTGAATAAGTTTCCCTGTCTTTTTTTCCTACTTTCTAGATTAGTTTCCTAATTTTCAAGAAGTGCTCGTGCACAGTTAGTAGTTCCTCCTCCTAGTTTCAATATGTTTCAGAGGTTATGTTTTTCTCAAAGGATGACTCTATACCTAATGGATGTCAAAGGTCACTGGTCTAATGTCTAGCAGACATATATCCAACAAAAATTGCCAAGAATGTTACCCAAATTTTCCTCATCTGGTAAATTTTGGCTACAGGTGGAGAAAATGTGGCTCCCATAAGGGTAGATCCCAGCCTGTGAGAAAGACGTTAAATTTTATGGTCTTGGTTGTGTCCTCTGTTATGTTTTAATCCTTCTGGTCTGTCTTATTCATGCAAAATATCCTAAATATTGAAGCCCTATGCAAACTTGATAGAAAACCCTAGTTATCTCGAGCTTATTCTATTTTGTCATTACCTTTTTGGATAACTTAAGCTCCCTCTAAAGACATGTGTGCAAATATAATACCCTTTGTCTCCTTGTCACGGTAATAAAAGGAATATTCTCCAAAAAACTGGAGACTTCATATGCGCCGTCGATCTAGATCACTCATATTCTCCATCTCATGGTTGTCGCTAAGTATCCAAACTTTTATGATGATATCAACAGAGATCATGAGACTTGGTGACTTCTTGTTCTATTTTTCCTTAGTCATTTAGTTTCTATAAAATGGTGGGGCCAGTTAAAAGGTTCTCTCGACTTTGCACTGGTTGTTGATCTTATATTATGATCCAACGATAGTCGAGTAATCTCTTGATATAACCCAGAGTCAACAAATCATCTGGAGATCCTGCGACTAAAGTGTTTTTCTAACCCGTAGATATAACATGAGTTCAAGCTGGGTAAGGTTAAGTTCTTTGAGTCTGTAAGTCTCATGATAAACTCATGGTTAGACAAATATTTATGAGACTTCAAGTTTACTTAGTCAGGTTATCGCTAAATAAGGCCATAGTCAGAGGAAAGGTCAGCTCAGAGTTAACGACATGCAATGATAGTATGCCACATGTCCAATGGGCCCGATGTAGTTTGGATTGATCCCTTTAGTCGCCAAGTCTCCAGATATATCAAAAGTTAAAGACAGGTTAAATAATTAGTCAGACAGCTGGCGGTGTCAGAGGTGATGAGGTAGTGGTAAAAAAATAATAAAGTGGCACATGGCAATAAGCAGGCCCGGGTTCTATGCATTCAGTTGACTGATCTCCTGATCCTAGTAGAATATTTCTATTTATCTAGAAATTAAGAGACTTCCTTCAGTCGCTTAGTCTCCATAAGGAAAGGAATATGCCAAAAGTATTCAGAGACTTAGCAACTACCATCGATGATAAAGGAGATCTAATGCTTATTGTGTGGTCTCGTGATATAGCCAAGGTTAGTTGAAAGATCAGGTGACTCAGTGAAAATATGGAAAATGAAACCGAAGGTGAGTGCAAAGTTAGGGCACGGGTTAAAGTCAGTCATCGGTTAAAAGGACGAGATCAACGGTCACATTTTAAAGAGAAATCATTTTTAAATCTCGACTGTGGATGAGAATCCATGCCACCTATGACCATTATTATTTAAATTCAAATATATGAATATCTGATTGCAGAACTCATGGTGGTGGAGTAAGTTTTCAAGTTTCCAGACAGAGAGATGGGTTGGGCTGACTTCTCAGAGCTGCATTAATGGAAAAGTAAAGATATTCAAAGTCATATCAGATCATTTTAGATATTTCACAATGCATTAATGAGCAGAATTGACAAAGTTAGGGTTTCTGATTATTCTATTGCATATGAATTGAAACCCTAATTTTAGGAATCAGATTGTCTCCTGAGCCTGCGTGCTAGAGGAGTAGTGTATATAAGTTAGTTTCAAAGCTTTTTATAAGGGGGATTTTTAGTTGATGAAAATTATATGTGGCATTTCTCTTCCCTCTGGTTTTCAGCAGTTGTAACTTTTTCATTGATATTCAGATATTGTATGGTATTCTGTGACATCTTTTCTGCCCTCATGTCTTCCTTGTCTGAATTTCTCTTATTGAATTAAGTATATTGAATATTTTCAGAGATATCTTAGAGTTCATGAGCCTTCTTCCTTTCTGTGATTCATGTGTACTCTTGTGGATGATTTGATTTGAATGAGTTTGTGGATATTCTTCAATCCCTTGTCACTCTATCTCATTCCTGTACCTAGTTGCAATTTTGAATGTTTGTTTGCAGGTTGTAGTCTGTGTCTAAATTTATTAGGAAAGTTATTGTTTGTGAAATCTTTCTCTTTCCTTGAATAGCCTCTTTCTATTTCAGACCTCTCTATGAAATATTTATGCAAACCTATTCAAAAAGTTGTGTTCTCCTAGACCTAAGTTTGTGTGCTGATCTCACTCATTGTGTTGTGATTCATATCATTTTTGGTGTATCACCTAGTAGGATAGTTTGGCTTATTCAGTTATTTCCCTTCCACACATTCCTTCTATCCCTTTTCCCTCAAGAGTTTACTTTCATGTTAAGAATCAAATTAAGGTGATTATCCAAGAGGAACCAGCCTAGAACTTGGAGGTCTCATTTTAGTTAGTAAAGGTCCCATATCCTGGAAATAATTCCCATGTTATACTAGATTATCAAGACTATGAGAGCTTGACCTAGGGTGCAAATTTAGTGTATAACACCTACATAATTAAACATGACTTGTTGAATCAAATTTATTAATCAAAGCTCAAATTATCTAATTTCTTTAAACTAGGAAACTTAATTAAAAGTCCTAAACCCCTTTTATTTGAGTGAACCCATTCACACATCCTCACACATGTGTGAGCACTCAAAAATCAAATAAAAGCAATTAAATAGGGAAATTACCAAATTTATCTCATCCTACCCCAAACAAGCACAAAGTTGACCAATCAAAATCACTGCACTTGGATCAAACACACATGGATTGAGAGAAATTGCATCTATACCTCTCTTCTCGGTTGAATCTTGACCGTTCGTTTCTCCAAATTTCCTATAAAAGGAATAACTCCCTTTGATTAAAGAAGAGGCAAAATTTGAGAGTAATATTATAAAGCTAGTTTTGTTATAGTTTTTGAAGGTTGTTCTTTCCTTCATCCTCACTTTAGCTTAATTTTCTTGCATTTAGACTCTAGTTTGCATTCCTAGTTTATAGTTTATTTCATTCTTAACTTCATTTGATAGTTGTTAATGCCTCTCTTAGCTGCATTTTCATGGTTAATATGCACTTAGTTTTCTTATATATGCATTTCCATCTTCAAGGTTCTTGAGAGAAAAGTATGCAAGTTCATGCATCTTTCTTATTTCCATAGAATATTTCATTTTGGAGTTGTCTAGTCACTGATTTCATATGCCAATCTAATGAGCATTCTTATGAAATCACACTCGCTTCAATTAGGAAGCAATAAGCAGCTCTTAAGGGTAGTTGTGTAATAATTTTGATTTAGATTTGATACTAACCCCTTAAATTAACTATTTATTGAAGTGTTTGGTGTTATAGATTGAATGATACATTTTACCACACACAATTCCTACCATGGTTTTTCCCTCTAACAAGGGTTTCTATGCAAAAATATTGGTGTCATTGTGTTACATTTATGGATGCATGTTTTACTTTTCTTCTATGTTAAATTTACCTGTGCATGTTGGTTTATTTGGAAATTTATGAAAAGATTTTCTAGATCTATGGTTGAACTGATTCACCCCCCCCCCTCTCAGTGCCTTATAAGACTAACAATTGGTATCAGATCCAAGTTCTGTTGAAGAATCCTAATAGCTTGGGGAGGATCCTCAAGGTAGACATGGAGGGTTTGAGATATCAAAGGAAACTTCAGAAGAAACTTGTAGATGCGAAAAGATTCATTGAAAGGCTAAAAGAACAACTCCAACAATCAAGAGAAAAGAGACTTGAAGTTGTTGAGAAACTTGAACAAAGTGGATCTGTAGAATCTAAAGAAGCTTTGGAAGAATTGTCTGAGGAGAATGAGTAGCTATATAAAAACAAGAACATCAAAAGAGAGTTAGAATCTTTTTCAATAAGAATGGGTGAAGAAATGGAATCAAGGAAGGTAGTAGAAGAAGCAAAGAAAATTGTAGAGGAATCCCTAAAATCCAAAGATGAATCCCTAAAAGCTAAGGTGGATGAGATCTTCAAATCTGAAAAAGAGATTGGTACATTACATGCACATATAAATGAGACAATTTATGAGAATCAAGAATCCCTAAGGAAGGATGAAAATATAAGAAAATAAAATATGCAACTGAAAGGTAAATTGAAGGTTGTAAATGATTTACTCAATAAATTTAATGAACATTCTGCAAAACTTGATGAACAAATCAAGAATTAGAGGATGCATGGAGAGTGTCATAGCTAAGGCTACACCAGTTATGGGGTTGGTGAATCTTTGGGTACCAAAAAAACTAATCAAGATGTGAAGTCTGCACCTAAGGTGAATCAAAGAAAATCTGGTAAGAGATCTTACAAACCAGTTGTTTCAATTTTCATAAGGTTGGATATATTGCTATTGTATTCAAGAAAAATATCAGATCTAATGTTCTAAGTATTAGATATAATGCTAGACCAAGTACTTTTCATGGTTATTATTATAATTGCAACAAATATGGTCATAGAGATAATGAGTGCAAGCCAAGGGTGAACAATCATTGGAATTGATTTAGTCCTTATTAGAATGAGAACCGATGGAATGTTATTTGCTCATATTGTCATAACTATGGTCACATGGAGATCAATTGCATATTGAGGACTAATAGCGACAATACATGACCTTGGAGATCAAAAGGTATGACATATTTTCACTGTCACAAGATAGGACACATAGAAAGGTTTTATAGAGTAAGTAACAACAAGGTGAACCAACTAGTTAATCAGTCATAAAAGAAAAAGGGAAAGAAGATTGTCAATTTTGAAGAGACCAAAAATTAGATGAGGAGGACTTGGGTAAATAAGAGTGAAGGAAAACCATTCAAAGATTCTACATCTTCCCTAGGTGTGGAGAACTCTTCATATAACGAATCTATCTTTGGCTTAGGGGGAGAAAAATTTGTCAGATCTATCTTTGGACCCCTAGATGCATGTGTAGTAAGTTCCATTTGCATATTTAGATGTATTTGGTTGTTTTAAAGTATGGTATAAAGCTTTCATTAACTGCATGAAGATTTGGTTGATCGCTAACAAGATCTTTGAAGGTATATGTTGTTTGTTATCAACTAGTGATGCAATTAATGTAGTAGTGTGATGGAATATAAAAGGAGATTTTAGGTCTCATTGTGCACCTATGCATTCAAGAGAAAACACAGAGTGACAGATGTGAAGTCTAAGAAGATTGACAGTGATTAAGACAAATGTGGAAGGACTTGAAGAGGATTTGGTGAAGAAATTTGTAGGGGTTTGTGAAACTCATCGAGTGGTGACTTGAGAGGTATTTATTGAAGATCTTTGAGCCTAAAATATATTGTTTTGAGAATGAATACTCCTATTATTATCAAGATCACTGAGAAACCTAGGCCTAAATTTAAAAGACATCCATTTAAGTCAATAGAGAATGATCCAAAGGGTGCCCTAACTAGTTTTACCTATGAAGTGTTGTATGTGGAAGATTGTAGGTCTTATATCCATTGTAAGGTGGACTTAGGTGAAACACATATTTTTTCATTGTATGAAAAATTATGCAACAATTTGGTGCTAAAAAATAAGCATAGAGTGATCGAGTACAAGGGTTTTGAGTATGCGATACACTTTCCTTTTGACTTCAAGGAAGAACAAGTTAGATATGTGTTGAGTCATGTACATGATCAATTCATGTTGATTGATCAAACCTAAAAGATAAATAAGGAGGCTATTCATGTTGTTATAATATTCTATGCAACCAGTGAAGTACCTCAAATTAGATCAATTCCATGGGATGTAGTTATAGAACTAAGGAAATTGAAGTGGGAAAAATGTGTAATGAAAATCAGCGATATCTTCAATAAGGAAGTCAGTTTGCATCCATGGTGATAGGATACAAGTTTTGTCACTCAAGTAGAATTAATAGTGTTCCTGGTGTAGTGATACATACTGCATATAGGATGGTGAAAGAAGACGCTGAGTATGACCTGTGTGCTATGATGAGAGATCAGTTCTATCAGAATATGGAGAAGATCAAAAAGGACAAAAGGAAAGCATTTAAGTTCAGTAATTTTCTTATGGGTCTATTATTTTACTTTAAAAACTACTTTCTTGGTGTTGGTCCTATTAATTGGATAGAAGGTACACCAGTTGCGGTCCAAATGAAGAACAATGTTAGATGACTGGGTAATAACTTCAATGAGAAAGTTTAGGGTCTTTCATAGTAAAATACATCAAAGGGAAAGAATACCTGTACATATTGTTGAAAAATATAAGGATGACATCTATTTTATGGTGGACATTGATACTTGTCAGATGGAGGCTGTAGTACCTAGGACCTCATGGGCCATGCCTATGGGTTATGAGGTAGAAGATGATATGTTAATTCTACATGTAGAAGATGTGTTGTCAAAACTGGTAGATCTAAATGTACCTAAATTTGGAACCTATCAAGAGAAGAGAATGTAAGTTCATAGAAAATGAGGTTGAATAATTTTCTCTAAAGAAAGGCTTCACACAGGATGTCATTGATAAGGAAAGAGAAAGACATGCTTCAGAGAAGGCTGGAACATCTGGAGAAACAACAATAACTGAAGATTAATATGTAGCATTTATATCTTCTACAACCGGTAGTGCCCCAACCGGTAGACAAACAAGGAGTGTTAGAGATAGAATAGTGAAGAAGGAGAAAATATCTCCTCCAACAAAGGAACCAATGAAGGAGAAGCAAAAACCTTCAAAATATGAGCCCACAAAAGCAAAGGAGTCCACTACAACAAGAGGAGTATCTAGAAAAAGGAAGAAAGAAAAATCTCAAAGGAAAAAGGAAGTTGGAAGGAGTGAAGCAGAAGGTAAAGAGTTTGATGAAGAATAGGAGCTGAGAGCAAGTGGAAAGAAGTCCAAGGTAGTTGGTTCCCCAACCATGAAATCTGACAAGCCAGATATAAGTAAGTTTATTTCAATAAATAAAATAGTGGACAAAGTTAGAAAGTGGGGTGTATTGGTTGATGTTAAGAAGCATTATGATAAGTTCATTAAAGAAGACTAGAGAAAGATTGAGTATGCAATTGTGTTTAGTATGCACAAATTTAGTAAATCTCTTATTGAGTTGCAAGGACAAAATCCCACATCTCTGTATAAAAAAATTGAAGCTAGGTGGTGAGATGCATTAAAGAAAGATAAAGAATTGATAGAATAGGTTTTAGTCTAATTACAATCATAAATGTCAAAGGAAGAAATTGATGAAATTATTAAGAAAATAAGAAATGAATTCAAGACCAAGACATGATTTAACATGCTACTTAATGGTGAATATCAATCAATACAAGATGAAATAGAGGCTATCTTGAAGAATTTTTTGGGTCTTGAAAAACAAGAAAAAGAAGAAGAACATGAACATGATGAGCCACAGAGAACTCATACCGATGAAGGATGGAAGATTGATGGTGTTGAAGTCACCATAGATGAAATTCCCATCTTGGATGTTTCTGATGAGCCTAAGGATTTAATAGATAAACAGGTGGATGCTCATGATACAAAAGAAACAAATCAAGTTATGGCTGATGATACCTCAGTCAAAGTTCCTACCGAAGAGAAGCAACAAGTACCAGTAGTAGAGGAAAATGGTAGAGATGAAGATAAGGAGAATCAAGAGCATGCACATACTAAAGATGTGGAATGGAAGGAGAGAAAGGAAAGCAATAACAAAAGGAAGGGAGTATAGATAAGGTGAAAGGATAGGTAATATATTCACACTCTATGTCTACTATTAAGCCAAGCTTGGATGAAGAAGATGAAGATGATATTCTAGATATTAAAGGGCCAATACACTTAAGTACAATTAGCCCTACTGAAATGATGAATGTTGTTATGGCTATTAAATCTAAGGCCAAAAGAGAGATTAGGAGGTACAAATAATATAGCATGAAAAAAATGTATTGTTAGACTTAGTTCCTGAGGTAACCTATCATGAAAAGGATGCACCTATTGAACAATTAGGTCAATTAGTGACAACTGCAGGTGATCAAATGCTAATTTTAGAAGATGTGGCAGTAATGAGGGTAGAAAAATATTATGAGAAGAAGAAATCAGAAAAGTTATCCCAACACATTACACTTGATAGAGGTTGATTAGCAGTAGGTGTGAACAAGGTGAAGGAAGCACTGAAGGAAGGTGGTAAGTTACTTGCCACAATTTGTGATTTTTCAAATTTTATTCAAAATATTGAGTAGAAAAGAGTTGAAGCTCAAAATGAGCTATAGAAGTTAGTTGCCAATTTTGATCCAGTGAGCCATTCTATAAGAAATTTTGGAGCTTCAATAAACACTATTAATCACACGCTCAATACTTATAGAAATGAGTAGGAGAACATGATAGGTACATTGTTGAAGCTGCAAAGTCTACTGAATCCCAAGTTGGAAATTTTTCAAAAAGGAGTTAAAGGGGTAGAATTTATATTATCCCTACCTGATATGAGCACAATGGATGCATTGGAGGAATTAGCCTATCTGATATGCAGACATATATTGGTCATTAGAAACTTCAAGAAGATATGGGAGAATTATCTACAGGTCTTAAAGACCAATTTTGGTGATGTATTCAGTAGATTGTAATAGGTATATGCTACTCTCTATTAATAAAATTTTGAATTTTTCTTATCTATTGTAATTCCTTTGTCATTGTTGTCAAAGCGGGAGTAGTAGTGCAAAATTGGTCAAGTATTTGTAAGGGGAAAGAGTATAGATCTAGTAGTGCAACATGTTACATGGTATTGCGTGATTGTTTTTGTAAGTACCTTTGGGGGCAGGGGTAATCCTAAGAGGGAGTTATTTTTTCTTGAAGCTCTGTACTTGATTGATTTCATTTTTGCATAGTTAAACACTTAGAAATTTTTCCTAAGTGTTGCCATAAATGCCAAAGGGGGATATTGTTTTCATTATGATGAAGATGATCAAATTCCTAGGAGCTTACAGTGAGTTTTGGTGTTGTCATTACTGGCAACAATGTGTATAGAGAAGGTCAAATCTGATATACCAGTGATGAAGGTGATTGCACAAGGATTTTTCTAAGTATCCAGTGTATCGGTGATAATACAGTTAGTATTGGTAAATTTGATGAGTGATGATATATTGAATGTTTAGGTGATGTGATAGGTCAGGCAGTATCTACAGAGTCATTTTTACCTATATATA
>MU223519.1:1776342-1788113 GCA_018584345.1 Thuja plicata | reverse complement strand
TTCTTACACTTTCTAAAAGTGTCTCATTGGTCCAAAACTCTTACACCTCTTACAAGATCCTTCACATGTGTACTTTAAGTACACTTTGACCCATCACATCCAAAGTTGCTCACACATGTGTGAGAAATATGTGTCCCTCATGTGGCACCTATGTGGATGCCACATGAGATCCACCTCATCCAAACCCTCTCTCTCCTCCAAAAAAATTATAAACAGAGGCCATTTTCAATAGCAAATCATCTCTCATTTTATGCATTGTTATCATGCTAGTTTAGCTTTTGAATTCTTAGCTTAGTTTTCATGTTCATGCTTTCATGCTTGTAGCTCATTTCAAATATAGATATTACATTTTAGGATTAATGTAATGAACCTAGTTTCTTTTCATTTGATCTTGCATCTCATTCTTAGAATAGTTTTGCATTATGATTTTCATGCATTTGATGAAGGCTTGAGACAAGTTCCTCATACTTGTTCTTGAACTCTTCATTATATCCATTAGTTGCATTTAGTTTTCATCCATGGATCAAGTGGGATTTTGATATTGTGTTGGGAGAGCACACCCACAAATATCTCTAAGAGAAAATCAACAAGGCATTAGGTGCCCTTGTTTGGCTCATCGTAGGTTGTGGTGAAAGTCTTTGTTTTGGATTTCATTTTAAACATGCTAACTCTTTGAATCTTGTTTCTAATGACTAACCTTGATGTTTGCATGTTTTAGTGTTGTCCTTTGCAAGTATACTTTTAGCACATACATTTTATCACATACATAGAAAAAGGAGAGCGATGGCTGCAGAGAGAGATCGTGTACAGCTTGGGGAGCGCATTCAAGTCTACCAGCAACCGACAGATGCTAGACCACCAGTGAGTAGTCAAACACTGCTTCGTGTTTTATGTATTTAATATTTTTTTTCAAGTATTTAGGGGTCATAAATGCATCCCAAACCAGCGCGCAGTGCAAATGGAGGTCGCCTGACCGCCGGCTACGTAGATGGTGATCGACAGATCTCCATCCTCGCAGATGACCGATCTGTGATTAGCGTCTGCGCAGATGGAGATCGGTCAATCTTTGTCTCCGAGGGTAGGGGGAGAGGGGAAAATGCACAATGGAGATGGCAGAGTTGGAACTTCGCCATCTATGTGGCAAAGAGGTGGTGACCTAAACCACCGTCTCTGCAGACTGGCGACTGCGAAGATCCGCCATCTATGATGGTCAACCGCTGTCTACACGGATTGACCAAAAAATGGAAGAAAAAAGGGGGAAGAAGAGGAAATAAGGGGGGTGGGAGAATTTTTCAATGCCCCAGCACAAACGAGGGGCATTTTTTGATGCCATGGAATGCTATCTGATATCTGACATAAGCTTGGTTGGATGCAGGAGGAGACTATCACCTTCCAGGCGAGGGAGTGCTTTCTAGCTACGATGGTGCTAGATCACAAGATGATAGCGACTGAGTGGGGGATCATGAATTTGTGTGGGTTGGAGCACATACATCGGTGGCCACATCTAAGAGTGCATAATGTTCTTATGTCTGCTTTGATTGAGAGATGACACATTACCACTTCAAGCTTTCACTTCACGATAGGGGAAGCTATTATCACCCTCCACAATGTGTGGAGGATCTATAGAGTACCTATTCGGGGGTTGATACCCGAGTACCTATATCAGGAGGTAATTCGATTTGACATCACCTTTACAGGGGATCAGATCTGTAACATTAAAATTGGGTGATATACCTATCTCAGGAGGTAATTCAATTTCATAAGCATTGTAGCCAAACTTATGAACTATTTTACATGGACCAATCTTTTTCATCATGAGTTTTGTGTGCTTCCCCTTTGGTAGCCTCTCCTTCTTAAGATGTGCCCACACCGATTCCCCAATTTGAAATTTCAAATCCCTTCCCTTCTTATTTGTCTTCTCCTTATACTTGTCTCCAATCTTATGGAGAGTAGATTTGATCTGTTCGTGGATGTCTTTGATGACCTGTGAAAAATTTTCACCTTGAGCACTATTCCTACCATCCTTTGGCAACTCTCTGAGTTCTAATATCCCTCTTGGACTCATCTCATACACAATTTGGAAAGGGCTCTTTCCTGTGCTTAAGTTAACAGAATCATTGTAAGCAAACTCTTCTTGAGGAAGAACTACATCTCATGCTTGGTTGTGTTCTTTTTTAAGACACCTTAATAGGTTTCCAAGGGACCTATTGACCACTTCAGTCTGCCTATCTATTTGGGGATGATAGGAAGAACTAAAGGCAAGATTTGTACCTAACTTCCTCCACAAGGTCCTCCAAAAGTGACCCACAAATTTTGCATCCCTTTCTAGCCCAATATTCAATGGTAACCCATGAATCCTTACAACTTCTTTAAAGAAGATCCCTCCAATATGTGAAACATCATTGGTGCTTTTAAAAGGTAGAAAGTGAGCCATTTTTCTAAACCTATCTACAACCATAAACACACTGTCATAGCCCTTTTGTGTCCTGGGAAATCCCATTACAAAGTCCATACTTATGCTTTCCCATGGTCTATTTTGGATGGGTAATGGTTGGTAAAATCCTACATTGGTTGACACTCCTTTGGCCCTTTGACATACCACACATGAGTCCACAAACTTTCTGACATCAGATTGCATCCTAGGTCAGTAATAGTACCTTTTCACTTGTTCCAAGGTCTTATCAAGACCAAAGCGCCCACTCAAACTCCCACAATGCTTCTCCTTGACAATATTATCCTTCACAAAACAGTTAGGGACACACAATTGACTCCCTTTAAACAACAATCCATATTTGATCAAATTATCATAAAATTCAACATGATAATTATCAAAAAACTCTGAGCATACCTTGTAAATTTCATGAAAGTGATCTTCTTTGTACATGGCTATGAGAGGATCCACACCCACACTCTGCAATTGTATCTCCTGCACTATTAAGACTCTCCTACTTAAAGCATCAACCACTTTGTTGGCTTGACCCTTTGTATGCTTAGTTGTGAATTGAATGGACTCTACCTACTTCATATGTTTGTGACTCAATTTGTCCTGACTATTCAAGAAACTTAAAGCCTAATTATTAGTGTACACAATGAATTCTCTGGGAAATAGGTAATGTCTCCACTTTTTGAGTACCTAGGCTAGTGCATATAATTCAACATCATAAGAGGAGTATTTCCTCTTAGCTTCGTTTAGTTTCTCACTAAAGAAGGCTACTAGCCTTCCTTCTTGACTTAGTACTGCCTGTATAGCCATATTACTTGCATCATACTCTATAGTAAATATTTTATTAAAGTCTGGTAAAATCAGAATAGGTTGTTGAGATACCTTTACCTTCAAGGTTTCAAAAGCTTTGTTTGCTTCCTCTGTCCAAGCAAATCTGCACTTTTGTCCTGCTTTGAGTGTTCCAACTTTGGTGCACATATATGACTAAAGTTCTTGATGAACTTTCTATAGAAGGTAGAGAAGCCATGAAAACTCCTAACTTCAACTATTGACCTTGGAGTAGGCCAATTCACTATGGCTTCCACCTTTGATGGATCCATTTTGAGGCTTCCCTTAGAGATGACCAAACCAAGGTAAGTCAACTCTTGCTTCATGAAATCACATTTGTCTATATTGATCAAAAGTTTCTCCTTATGCAATGTGTCCAAAACAATATCCAAATGTTTTAGATGCTCCTCTTTTGTTTTACTGAATATGAGGATGTCATCTAAATATACTACAACAAACCTTCTAATAAAAGGCTTAACCACTTCATTCATCAAGTGCATGAAAGTGCTTGGGGCATTGGATAGCCCAAAGGGCATAACCATCCATTCATACAGACCCTCATTGGTCTTGAAAGTTATTTTCCACTCATCTCCTCCCCTTATCCGTATTTGGTGATAGCCACTTTTCAAGTCCACCTTGGAGAAATAGCAGGACCCTCCTAAACAATCCATTAAATCTTCAATCCTTGGCATATGAATTCTGTACCTAATTTTTATTTTGTTGATGGCCCTTGAATCTATATAGAGCCTCCACTTACCATCCTTCTTGGGTGTAAGGATAGTGGGTACTGCACACGAGCTAAGACTTTTCCTTATCAGCCCCTTATCTAGTAGTTCCTGCACTTGCTTGGCAATCTCTGCATTCTGAGATCGAGTCATCTTATATGTTGCTTTTTTGGGTAAAGTGGCTCCATGGATGAAGTCAATATGGTGACTTACATCTTTGATAGGTGGCAGAGAGTTGGGTGTGTCCTCCACCATAACCCCTTCATACTCTTACAACGTCTCCTACAATTCTTTAGGAATATTCTCCTTCTTGATACTAGACTATCCTGATATATCCTTGGGCTTCAACACCAACGTAAACCATATGCTTTCATCCTTCAAGGTCCACAATATTTTCTTCTCTCCTACTAGAAAAATGCCTGATACATTTTTCTTATTTCCTTCATTGTCAGGTAAGGGGTTCATAGTATAGTTCACACCATCCTTGTTGATTGTATAGATGTTCTTCTGCCCATCATGTTGGGACTTCAAATAATATTGCCAAGAGTGACCAAGAAGCAAATGTCATGCATCCATTTCAACTACATCACAAAGAAACTTATCCTTGTACTCTCGTAATTGGAACTCTACCCAAGCTTGTTCATCAACCAAATTTTGTTTCCCCTTAGTTAGCCATTATACTTTATAACGAAAAGGATGATCTTCTATTGAGCCAGAATCCATAATTACTTTACATACCTTGCCATTGGCTTTACAAGAGGTTGTGAATAGTGACTTCCTCAGTGGGGGTTCTTGTGACATTGGCACCTTCAACAATGTCCTCCTCATCATTAGGTTCTCTCCTTGTTCTGGATCTGTAGGCCTAGATGGAGAGTTCACACTCTGGTAATCCTCTTCTTGGATCAAATGAGCTCTCCTTTCTCCACCCTGTGAATTTGTAGTGTTCTTCTCGGGACATTTTCTTGCAGGATGTCCCATTTCATCATAGTTATAACACCGGCCAGTGAATAGACCAGTACTCATTCATGATCCCCCAAACCTACCTCTGTCATTAGGTCTTCTCCCTCTAAATTTTCCTCTGACATTTGTGCCCCCATGCTGCTCACTTTGACTAGATTCACCTTGGGTCTTTTGTGGCTGGCTTCTTCCACCAAAACCTCCTCTACCCCTGAAGTTTCTTCCACCTCTACCTCTGTTATGTTTCTCACTCTTTCTCCTTAATTTCTCCTTTGCCTTAAGTGCTAATTGAAAGCACTTTCTCACTATATCAGGAGCCATGCTGTTGATCTAATCTTGAATGCTAAATTTTAACCCATTCATGTATCTTGCTACTTTCTCCTCCTCTTCTTCATGATGCTTGGCTCTAAGACTCAATCTATGAAACTCTTCAGTGCGGTCACTCATGTCTAGATCCTTTTGTTTTAAATTTTACAACTTCCTATAGACTTGCACTTCATAATCATTTGACATAAACAGAGCCTTTACTCTTGCCACCATCCTATCCTAGGATGTGATCATACTTCTCCCTTCTTTCACCCTCTCACCTTGTATGTAATTCCACCATGTGAGTGTTTCCCCTTTCAGTTTTGACTTTGCAAACTTAACCTTCTTGTTTGTAGGTATGTCCTTGTATTCAAAGTAGTTATTTAATGCCTCTATCCAGTCTATGATTTCTTTTGCATCCATCTTCCCACTAAACAAAGGAATATCACCTTTCCATCTGAGGAATATTTTCATACTGACTTCAAGGCCTCAACGAATGCTATCTGATCAATAGGAATCTCCACTTCCTTCGTTGGGGTCTCTTCCTCTTCCCCTTCCTCAACTTCTTCATCAGAGCCACATTCACTGCTCTTCTCTTTGCCTTTTGTCTTCTTGATCTCCTCCATTTTGGCTTCAAACATCTTTCTTGCCACTTTAACAGTCATCCCCATAGGAGGCATTGTGTTAGCCTCTCCCTCACTTTCTTCTGTTGACATACACCAAGATCACCTCTCCCAAGTGATCCAAACTTGCTCTGATACCAATATGATGTAGAGCTCATAGGGAAACAAGGATTGTTTACCCACAACCCACAATACCACTTCTACAAGACACACTATTGGTTCTCCATACAAATACTATCCTAGGTCATTAGTTAATCACTTTAAAACTCCTCACCATTCCTTAGAAACATCCTCAACACCATTCTTCTTTGATACAACTTCTCACATCAAATGTTTATCTTGAAGCCATTGTCACTTTTAGGGCTAAACCTAGGCACATGAGGGTAAGATACACCCAACTTGCAGAGGATGGACTAGACTTTGTCTTTCATGATATCTTGACTCTAGAGACCCAATACAACTCCAAACAATCATCCCTTTGTCCACACCAAAGTTTTTGAGGGTAACTGCTTTGTAGAGGCCTAGTTGGCTACTAGCCCTACTTTTGAGGTTTTTCCCCTACAACTCACAAATTCCCCAAACAAGCTACCAAACATAAAATATTTTAGGATACCCTTTTTTCCCTTACACAACATAAATTAGATTGGGTTCATGGTCACACCATTAAGGGTCCTAATGCTTGACTGATCAAACAAACCTAATTGGTGAATTATGTCACTTATACAAAGAAACCCCTCTGAAATGGTTTGATATTAACAAGCCAATACTTGTAAAAAGTCTACACACATTCAAATACACCAAATCCACCTTTAGATTGGTCCTAGTCCACCCACTTACACCTCTGTAGCCAATTATTCTTAAATCAACCACATAGAGATGTTTGGTCTGTTAATGGGCATATCTCTTAAAGGCCTTCACTTCCCAGTCTGAGACCACACTCATTCTAAAGTACATTGATAACCCTAACTTTCCACCAGAGGTCAAAATTTTACAAAGGTGGAAAGTTAAGATATTAACATTTTAAATCGAAACCCTAGACAGGCGATGGTTTGGGAACTCTTTGCACAAAGTTGAAAATAACTCCAACAAAACTCAATGAATTGATCTCAAACCAACTTCAAATGAGAGATAACTCACTACCCTACAGAACCATGTCCAACAAGAAGTGCAATGAAGAAGAGTTTTAAATTGCAGAAGCAAGGGAAGGATGAATGTGAAATTTTTAAAAATATAAAAATAATCCAAAGCAGAGGATAGCGATGAAATGGTTAACAGGAGTGCCAAGAAAAGAGTTTATTTTAAATGAAAGGGAGTTGCAGATTATAAATTTTTACAGCCAATGACAGTGTAGGAGAGGGGAGAATCGGCTCTAAAATTAATGACAATAAGCACATGAAAATAATTGGGATAAGAAACCACGTAAAGGTAGGAGTAAGGCACAGGTAAGAAAAATAAATAGAAGTGCAGAGATATAAGTCTGCATTGAGAATTGGATGAGAATGTGATTACTGATTTGTCAAAAGATAAGATTATTTCAAATTTAAAGAATGGGAAGAAGATTTCTGATTTAAATTCGTTAGATGCTGTCATACAGAGATAAATCTGATTGTAGTTTTCATTGCCAGGAATGGCAGTATGTGAAAGTTGTAGATAACAACTTATGAAATGCAGCATATGTGAATCCATATTAGAATTTAGTAACTGTCTTTCAAATCAAATAGTTGAGTTTTTTATAAGGTTTGATTGCTGCATCAAAGAAATTCTGAAAAGACTGTCTGCATTAATATAACTAAATAGTAAAAACATATAAACTTTAATACACTGCGTGAAATACAATGTTGAAGCCTTAATGGTGCTTATCTTCATCGAGATCTTGTTCAAAGATCTTATAGTTTTATCTTCAACTGAATCCTAATTAAAGGTATGGTTTTTGAGACAGGAAAGGTACACTAAACAGGGAGAACAAATTAGACTTTCTATAACATGCAATTCTAAGAAAATATGTTTTCTATCACTACGTATCTCATTTTTGCCATTATTAGAATGTGGGAAAGCAATAAAATTATTTTCATTCTATTTGTTAGACAAAATAAATGTGTGGATGGAATCTTCAAGAAAGAAGACAAAGAAAACTATAGTGCAATAAACTACAAGGCAAATCAGTCAGCCTATCATTCTCAATCTTACTTGCCATTATTTATATTCAAAGTAACAATGTAATGAAATGCATACACAAGAAACATATAGAAAAAGGGTAGGTAGTCAGAAAAATGATCATCAAAAGAATTTAAATTGTCAAGAACATGTACCTACTGGGTTTTATTTTTCCTATTCTTGCTCACAGAACCAAGTGTATCAAATTCAATGATATCATCTTCAATCTTGATAGCTAAAAATTCTCTAAATTGTTAGTCAGCATTTCACAACTTGAGTAGAAGTTCTTAAAATAAAGAATACATTCGAAGATAATGACATGAACAGGTTTGTGATTTAAAATAATGGTACTAAACAAATTCTTAAAAGAGAGAATTTCTCTTTTCTAAAATTACAAGCCTAAGTTTATTTTCCAGCGTTTTATCGAGAATCTTATCTGCAAGAACATAAAAAATAAGTCCAAGTCAATCTATTAGAAATAAAAATGAATCAAAACACTCATTCTCATGAAAAGTAAAATTAAGATAAAAAATAAGCTCTGAAGGACTTGAATCAATGAACATAGAGATAAGACTATCATGAGTTGTGGGAAGCATATCATGAGCATTAGGAAAAAAATCAACAGCACTTAAATGAAGTATAGAATTATCATATAATGTAAGTGACGAAGAAGAACAAACATTCTTGGATGTATATGATGGGAAGGCATGGGAGACTCTATGCATATTAATGAGATAGGCTTGTAGAAGTACAATTTGACGTAGATTGTATCATTGACCTATAGGAGGTAGCGTCCACATTCAGTACTGAGTATGTGCTACTTAGAGACCTAAATTCAAGTTGCTTGTTCTTCTTGTAATGGACTCTATAGTAAGGGTTACCACAAATGATTAGTAAATGCTTTCTCAGAGAATCACTTGTTAGTTGTTGCAAATCATCCAATTTGAGCAAGATATTGTGGATAAACAAATAAGCTTCTTGAAAGAAAAATGTGAGGTTAGTATAAGTAGTTTAGGTGCATTAATTAGCTTTGTCCCTTTTACCTATTATCAATATAAATAAGGTTTAAGTGCAAGTGGAAATTTCTTTATATTTAGCAAGATTAGCTTTAGATATCATTAAAAATCTAGAGTTAAGGATGAAGGAATAAGCATTAATAACATATAAATCCTTCAAACTTGTTATAATTTCAATAGAATTTGAGTACAATGAAGCTTGAGTGAGAAACAATGAACAAATATATCTGAGCGTAAACTGCACTAATGGTTGGGATTTTTTAGGGAATACAACAAGTCAAAGGAACAATTAGGGATAGATAACTCATGAACAAAGTCAAAAGTAATTAATGTGTAAGTGTTGAACATATTTAGGAATATTGTATAATAAATGAGCTTTTCAGAAGCTAGGAATGGCATGTAACCAAATTCTAAAACTATATTTGTGAAAAAAATGTTAAATTGTCATGCATTAGCACTCTATATCCATTGCATAATCGTAATTCAGATGTAGTTCTTAATAAAAAAATTAGACAATATACTACATGGAATTTGAATAAGTAGAATAAGTATATAGAACAAAAATGCTTGAACGGGACAATTGACTAATTTCCAGGTAAATTTGACCTACATAACCTAAGATGTATTGATTTCAATCTATTTGGGTATGAGCTTGTTTTCCATAATCTACATGGCCATCCTAGGGAAATCAGACACTACAAAATTGTATAATCAATGAGCTTTTCAGAAGTTAGGAATGGCATGTAACCAAATTCTAAAACTGTATTTGTGAAAAAAATGTTAAACAGTCATGCATTAGCACTCAATATCCGTTGCATAATCGTAATTATATGTAGTTCTCAATAAAATAATTAGACCATATACTACATGGAATTTGAATAAGTAGAATAAGCATATAGAACAAAAATTCTTGAATGGGACAATTGACTAATTGCAAGGTAAATTTGACCTACATAACCTAAGATGTATTGATTTTGAAATATTTGGGTATGAACATGTTTGCCATATTCTACATGGCCATCCTAGGGAGATCAAACACTACACAACTTATAAAGGGTTTTTCACTTTTATAGCACATTTATCAAAGAAAAACAATGTTACCAAACCAATATAGCATTTCAATTCATCAGGGCACAATTTTTTTGTATGCAACTTTTAAAAAAACTTGGAAAAAGAATAACTAGATTCAGAACTGCTATTAAAAAATTTCTCGAGCTAATTGTGTATAGGAGTACTGTGTTCTAATTCATTTTCCTATGTATGGCATGTGTGGTACAAGAATTAAAAATGGCGCCATTTTGCTTATTTTCATTATAATTGTGACAAGAAAGTTTGTTAAACCACTTCGGCAGGTTTTATCCCTTTGGAAATATTGATTCGCCTATTTTTCATTATTTTAATGTGTCGAAAGTGTACCTAGATTCTAAAAGACAATGTGCTATAAAAAACAATCACGAATTGATTGTGTATTTTAGGTATATTGTATTCTAATTATTTATTCTAGAAATAATGCAATGGAGATCAGCAGCTATTTTTTTTTTTACTTCTGTAATATGGTTACTAGATAAAAACACTAATTTATTGAACCGAGAAATTTTAGTCTTTTAGGAATCGACCTTCATTTTTTTACTTATTGGAAAGCACCTCATAGATTTAAATAAAAGTAAAAATCCTAGAATTAAACATTCTAAAAGGAAAACAAATTTTTGAAATAAAGTAACCTAGTTTTTTTGGCATTTGTGCACTCCATTTGTTTTATAACTGTATTATCATTGTTCCAATCACTTGATGCAATGAATTCCAGCTGGACCATTCAATCTCGTTAAGGATCAAACATAGAAGAAATTGCTTGATCTATTTTGAATTACTTCCACCCTAGTCATAATGTTTCATTCTGGGATTAATATAACTACGCGTATGAACTTGGTCATGATGGCTCTGGCTGTAGGCTCGAATCAATGTATGTCTACCCACTATTTTTTTCTGTCGTCATGGATTATGGTATCATGATTACTTTGGAAAGTTAATGAAATTGGTATCGTTAGCAATATGGATAGTCTCCCCTTACTGTTTTAACCTTTCTATATTGGTTATCTTCCTTTACTTGATGCGTTGATGCCTTCTAACTTGATCACTATACGGTGATAAATTTTGATCAACTTACTTTTGAGATGGTCACTAACCCTGTTGCTATAGTGTCTAAAGGATTACTCTAATTCCTTTGATTTAGGGTTAGGTAGGTTTTGTTTTGTTTTGATCTGGCAGGTTCAAGGATGAAACTTCAAGAAGAAGACATTCACCATATATGGCCATATGGTACAAACTAGTTAAAGGGGGAAGAAAGCATGCTAATGGGCTGAAGTTGACAAAACCAGCCATGTATTTTTATATCAAATTTGTAACTATGCCCAAACACTAGGACATTCGTATTGTACTTAACCACAAGGCCAGCGTGGGATTGTAAATATTATGTTTTAAAGTTGTAGATGTGGATCATCTCCTCAAACTGTCTCGCACATCTGTGAGATTTGTATTATGATTCTGAACTGGACATTACGTCTCATGCTTTACCAGAGGTTTATCTTTCCTTAATTATTTTCCTCCGGTGCCCGCACTGAATGGAGGTGTAAATTAAATTATATTAATAAAATACTAAGGTTTCGGCCGATTGCTTAGAAAAAAAAAAATGTGGTGGGTCAAAACATATATCATTATGGTG
>MU223519.1:1739811-1766516 GCA_018584345.1 Thuja plicata | reverse complement strand
AGTAAGTGTTACCACAAATGATTAGTAAATGCTTTCTCAGAGAATCACTCGTTAGTTGTTGCAAATCATCCAATTTGGGCAAGATAGTGTGGATAAACAAATAAGCTTCCTGAAAGAAAAATGTGAGATCAGTATAAGTTGTTTAGGTACATTAATTAGCTTTGTCCCTTTTACCTATTATCAATATAAACAAGGCTTAAGTGCAGGTGGAAAGCTCTTTATATTTAGCAAGATTAGCTTTAGAATCATTAAAAATCTAGAGTTAGATGAAGGAATAAGCATTAATAACCATGGGGACAATTTACCTCTTCCTTGATCTCAGCTATACCCATTTTCTTATCAATTGTCTGGTCATCACCAATCTGTTGGTTCCTTAAATTTACCTCTTTCCATTGGACCTTGACATTTGTGTCTACTTGAGAACAGTGTACTTCCATGATTTCTACGATTCCTTGAAAACACTCTTGATCTCCTTCCATGTCCATGTCAATGAATGTCTCTTCTTCCTTTGTTTCATCTTCTCTTTTCAAAGTAACCAACATTTGCTTTCTCCTTTTTGGCACAATCATCCTTATGGTCCATTTCACATTCTTTCCCATTAGCCAAATGGAAAACATTTTCTTGGTATGCTTACTCAAGACACTCATATACTTCCTCAAGATACTATTTCATTTTTCGTTCGAACTCTGCCATTTTCCTATCAAAATCTTCATTTGATTTTGTCTTATAGACTTTTTCCTTTTGATACATTTTACTATCTCTTCTCTTTTATTGAATGCTTCCTGTCATACCTCACCTAGGTTTCTTTCTTTTTCTTCACTACTTAGTCTTTTGGCATCAAGGTTGGTGCAGGGGCACCATGGAAGGAAAGCACACTTTGGGGTCATTTGATGATCCAAGGGGAAATAAAGTTGATTAAGACCTATAAGATCCCTTAATGATGTAATTGTGGCCATAGTGCCATTTGATGTAATTAAGTCAAATTTGTAATGAACAATGCAATAAAAATGTAAGATGTCCTAGGAGTCCTGGTAAAGGACTTAGGACCAAATTTGATGTAAGGGTGGCCAATAGTGCCAAATGGGATATAAGTTGATTAGATGGGGTTAATTAGGTCCTAGAAGTAATTAGGAATTGACTCTATGAAGTTTGAATAAGTTTTAGGCAATTAAAATACCAAAAACACAAATTAATAATTAGAATTTTTTAATATTAATGGGTAGTTGTGTTTTGGTGGGAAAATGAGTTTAGGAGTTTAAAACATGTTGTAATCACTTCCAAACACTTGGGATTGGTTGTGGAAGTTGGAAAATTGTCTATAAACACCCAAGAATGATTAGGAAAGCATATGTATGGACTCGAGAAACATTTGTACAGACAACATTCTGAAAATGCAATAAGATTCAAAAGTTTCTTTAATATTTTGATCTCTTATTGTATTTCTTTCATGTTTTGATCATTGCATTTCATTATAGGATGTATTTGAAATTGTTTTGATCCATCTTACAGAGATTTCATTTTGGAGTTTTATTTCATATCGTCAAAGTGTTGTACATAACCATTTTCACATTGTTTTTCTTAAGCAAAATGATGTAACCATCCCCTTTCCATTCTAACTATGACTTGGGGATGGAATGTTGACTTGTAACATATGTAATTATGCATAATAATTAAGGAATAAGATAGAGAATGCAGATGTTCATCAATTTGGGCAAGTTGGAGTATTTGGGTACATAAAAATGCATGGAAATTGATGCCACGAGTATAGTAGCAGAGGATCTGGCGTAAGGAGGGAATGTTTTGTGTGAAATAGACAAATTAAATGTCAAATAAGTGGTGAATTCTGAAGGAGGGGTTCTAGAACTGAGTTTTGAGTCCTTTTTGAGAAAGCCCTAGTTTTTGGAGCAATTTGGTGAGCGTATGCTAGAAACGCCACAGGGAAACTTGATATTGACAAAGTAATCTGATATTCCTTGGTTGTGGACCATTATAAGACTCTGTACCAAGTGGCATAATGGGGAAACAGATAGAAATGGTACTTCCTTTGCAAATCCATGTATTAGCCCTCTTGGGAAACCAGGGATAGTCATGTTTTCAGACAGGTGGTCCAAAGTAAAAATGTCAGAGTTTTGGATATGTTGTGTAAGGGGATAATGGGTATCTAGAAACCTATTTTTTTCTACAAGTTATTTTGGAAAATATGGAGTTAAGTGGAAGATTAGTTCATTGTTGGGCTATAAGAGCCTAGGCCTAATAGGAGTGATTTCAAGATAAGTGTTGGGTGGGGTTGCTGACCAAAATAACCATTTGAAATCATTTGTGTTAGACCTAAAGAAATACTTGGAACCATTGTGGGCATTGGGTAAAGCCTTGGTTGGGTTTTGGGACCCTTGGAGAATTTGGTGTACTTGGTCTTTAGGAGAGTTTGGGAACCTTGTATTTCCCTTATAAGTTTATGCTTTCTTTGCAACCTTGATCAAATCAATAACCACCCTACCACTCTGCATCAATTGGTATGAGAGCCTAGGAGCATCCTAGGTGAGAAGTTGAGAAGTATCTTTCGGGGTTTGGAAGATTGAGAGTCCTTTGTTGATGCTTGGAGTTCAACGATCCTCTAAGAGTATTCCAAAGTGGTGACCCTAAAATAGAAGAATGCTAGATTGGTGTGAAGAGATGAGAATGATAAGGAGTGAAAGATAATTGGCCAAGTTGTTGATGGAATACTTGGATGATGAGAGAAGAAGAGATGAAGAGAAGAAGAAGAGAGAAGAAGCAAGAGGACAAGAAGAGGAAAGGTTAAGAAGCCTAGAAAAGGCATTGGAGAAGAATCAAAGAAAGTTGGAGTGGATTGCATCACTCCTTGAACAAGCAGAAGATGAAGATTTTAAAGAGAAGCAAATAGCACATGAAGAAGAGGATAAACCTAATGGCAAAGAG
This sequence comes from Thuja plicata, assembly GCA_018584345.1. NCBI lineage: Eukaryota > Viridiplantae > Streptophyta > Pinopsida > Cupressales > Cupressaceae > Thuja > Thuja plicata. The sequence goes on along the minus strand of MU223519.1, from coordinate 1,763,579 downwards.
GTTCTAAAGGTGGAATGAAAGGTACAACTTGAGGATGTTGATGGATGCAGCGGTGGATCAAGTCATGAAGGGCTTGAATGTGATGGAATGCTTCAAGTGGGGATAGTACTAAGTCCTTTGGTGGTGATGAAAGATGGAAAATGACAAGGTACCATGGCTAAAGAGGAAGCCACAATGGCAAGTGACTTGTTAGTGTGCCTAGGTGAATGGAATGGTGAAGACCAACAAGAGATGGCAGAAGGTGAGGAAGAACCTGATTGTCGAGTCATTGAAGAGGCTAAAGAAGTAGCCATGAATATTAAGGAAGACTTGGAATGCCAAGAGATAAGGCATGGGATCCAAGGTGCAGTGGTCTCAATGGGAAGAGAGACTAAGTATGAAAATAATGGAGTGTTGCAGATAGCAGTAATGGTCTCAAGGCATGGGACTAAGGATAGAATGCAGATTGGTGATTGTTGTCAGGTAATACGATAGTTAGATAGTTATGTACCAAAGGTAGTCAATGGGTGTGATGGTTTTCCTCACACCCCTTCTGTACCTATATGTACTTAGTCTCTCAATAGAAGAAGAGATGGGTTTGTATAGGAATACATTTTGCATTGTACACAACATTCTGAAGTAATGAAACATATATGAAGTTCTTCTTTATTATGCTATCAGGTGTTAGTTATATTATGTATGCACCGACGGTACTTAGTTACTACTGGCGGTTGGGAACGGGTGACAACATTTGGTCGCACCCCTTCGGGTTTTATATAAACAATGTACTTGCTCTTCAAAGAGATAATGATCATTGGTGGCTATTGTGAATGTACTAAGTTCTCAATGATTAATGAAAGCTTTGGTGTTCTCTAATCCATCTCTGTTATTTATATTTCTTGTATAATGTCTATGCATCAGTAAACTAGTCTACCCTAGTGGGTAGACATTTGGCACCGCTGCCTTTCGGATCTGGATGTAGGTAAATGGAGTATTGTCCATAAATGGGGATACCGATTGATGATAATACGCTAATAGATGAGAATGGCGGGCACAAACTCTTTGAAGGGGAATGCCGCCTAATGGAAGACTTCTGAATTACATTTAGTACAGCCATTGAAACTTTTGTATGGAGAGAGGAGACATTTTCCACCATACCAGAAGATGTTGTTTGGGATGCACTTAACATGAGCCCGACTGCTAACTGTCTTTTGCATCAACTTCCCAGGCTTCTGGCACAGGCGATACTCGCACAGTGACTCCACCAGGAAGAGATTATTCAAGAGGAATGACGACAAGAAGTCCTCTGGGAGTACCACAAATGAGAAAACAAAAGACTTTAGGATGAACATGATGGGAATAGTCATGTCTAAAGGTGATGGAAGGAAGGAAGGACATTGTGAAAAATAAGAATGACACGATCATTCCATTAAGATATTGTAATAAAACATGAATAAATAAAAGTGTCCTTTTGTTTTTAGAAATTCTGTGTTGATTATTGGTGTGAGGAAAAGCATTTATGCTCAACCAGTTGAATAAGAATAGGAATTTAAAGGAACTCGAGGAAGAAAAAGCTCTTCGAAAAGCAGTACTCAAAAAATAGCAAGCCGAGAAAAGGGTGAGGTTCAGGAGACGTGCTGAAAGACTACCGGAGGGGGTAAGTGAAGGCAACGATCTAGAGGAACCTAACCAAAAGGATGACGGAAGTGTCAATGAGGATCTATTAGAAGAAACAATGAACTTGTTCGGGTCCTTAACTTTGACCCCAAGGACAAAAGCCCAAAGGAAGGTAGAAGAGGAAGCTGAATGGAGGGAGTACACTTGTGCAATTGCCATAGAAAGTGTCAAATTGATAGAAGGGCGGGCAGATCACACCACTCTGAGTAGTTTGGGAACATCAATTAACCCAGAAAATAATTCTGGAGGACTGACGTCGGCAGGACCATCCTAGCCTGTCGTACAACCAGTACAACAAACACTTCTGGCGACCGAACCGACAACGCAATAAATGGTACATACCACCATCCCAACCCCAAGGGTGAATATGGTGGCTAACAAGGAAAAGTTTCCCAAGTTCCATGGCGATGGAAAAGAAGACCCTGTTCGGAATTGCCGCACATGTCAGACAATTTGGTCTGCGAATGGAGTCACTGACCAGGCAAAATGGATGAAACAGTTTCCAGCAACCCTCCAAGGGGTAGCAATCGATTGGTACTTTGACTTAGAAAAAACTAGAGTGACCACCTGGGGCTTATTGCGGAAGGAATTCAAAAAGGAGTTTAGGATCTTGCGAGACGACAATGAAATCATCTCTGAAATATATGGAACCAAGCAAGGGAAAAAGGAGACCATGTGGGCCTATGACCGCAGACTAAAAGAACTTGTGGGAAAGATGGAGAGTCAGCCAGGCGATGACTTGAAGAAGAGATGGTTCATCAAAGGGCTGAAATCAAACCTCTAGAGGAAGATGAAGATAGTTCCTCCCACCTCGTGCGATGATGTATATAACCAGGTGATGGACCTGGAAAGTGAACAAAAGATGTCGAAGAAGAAGAAAAACCAGTCCTCTTCGTTGGATGAGGACGACACTCCAGGGGACGATAGTAGCAGTGATGGAGAAGCAATGAAAAAAGTCACTGTACTACAAAAGGATATGGTAAGGATGCTTAAAGAACTCAAAACTATGAAGGGAAGTACTAGTCAGAACAAAAGAGACTTGTGGTGTACCGACTACGAGGCCGGCCACATGAAGGGCGCATGCCCGGAGAAAATTTTCTATGACATTTGCCAAATGGCGGGCCATTCCACAAAGGAATGTCCGTTCAACATGAAGACACGGGGCCACCAACAAGTCATGTTCACACAAGAATCGTCAACCTCAACAGCACCCGAGAACACACAGAACACAGCATCGTCCAGCGGCTACTGGAATAACCATCATGGAGGAAGGGGAAACGATAATAATAACATCGATAAAGGCCAAAGCTGCATCTAGTATGATGCTAGTGGGAGGCCAATGTTCAATGTCATACATGCAGCCAATGGGGGCATTTTGCGAGGGAGTGTCCAAAGGGGGAAAAGCCATAATTCCTTTGCAAATGGTGCAGGCCCGGAGACCATGATGACACAAAATGCCCAAAACCTAGCGTAAAATTCTTGAATATCAAAGGCAATGAAGGGGAGGTGTTGGCAATCACCAGGGAGCAGGCAAAGAAGGCCACCTACCCGCATCCAGAGACTGAGAATAAAAGAGTACACAAAGACAAAGAAGACATCAAGAGAGGAATGATGGTCGAATGGAAAGAAATACACGACACTGTAGGAATCTCCTAAGGAGGTCACGCGGAACACAATATACTAAGGAAAGTAATGCAGACAGAAATCCCAATACAATTAGGAGACCTCCTTGCAGCCATGCCACAATTAAGAACGACCCTGCTTAACATGTTACCATCTCCTAATGTGTGGAAGGTGACTGAGATGAAGGCAAACCCCCTTGAGAAGGGAAATTTTGTTGAGGACCTAATGTTGATGGCACTCAACACAAGAAGGCATCTTGCATTAGTGGAGATAGGAATTCTTGGCACAATACTTACTAACACTATCATTGATGAAGGATCAGGTGTGACTGTTCTACCCAAAGAGACATGGAGGAAACTCGGGCGACCGACACTGTGGTTTCCAACCTTCCAACAGGTAGGAGTAGACCACCATGGGATCAAACCCATAGGTACATTAATGGCACAAAGGGTAATGATTGGCACCCAACCATTCGTGATGGACTTCGTAGTCATTCTAGTTAAAAAAAGGGTACGATGCTCTCCTAGGGAGAGGATGGCTTGTGCAAGAAAAAGCTAAGCATAACTAGAAATAGAGCGCAATTTTGATGGAGAGAGATGGCTGGAAATTTACAATTGATTTGAGAAACCAATTGGTTAGTGAAGACCTGGCATCCTCGTCATGATCGGACACAAAAGAAGAAGTTGACAAAGGGAGACAATGCATGGAGCCGAACAACGAATGGGTACTAGAACTAGAAGAGTGCTTCAAAGATGACTTAGATTCATTAAAAATATAGCACGATGGAGAGAGAAGCATTGGGGATGGTGTATGCTATACAAAAATTCCAACATTACTTACTCACTACCCCATTCACCTTCTTCGGGGATCATCGGGCCTTAATGTACCTGGTGAACAAGCCACTAATTCAGGGCCTAGTAAGCAGATGGTTGCTTCTGTTGCAGGAGTTCACCTTTAACATCATAGTACAACAAGGAAAAATTCACATGTGTGCAGACCACCTATCGTGCATCAAATCTAAGGAGCTGCCCAAGGGGGTGAATGACGACTTCCCGGATGCCCATCTTTTTTGTATTGTTGTTCTTCCTCCGTGGTATGCAAGTGTTGGAGAATTCTTGTCCACAAGACAATTCTTAGAGGGAATGCCACCAAGAGAGAGAAGGAAACTTATCTTGAGAAGTAAGACCTTCCAACTCATTAACAAGTTATTATACAAAATGGGACCCGACCAGGTACTTTAGAGGTGTGGGATGGAAGAAGTACAGGGTGTTCTGAGGGAGGCCCATGAAGGTCCCGCTGGAGGGCATATGGGACCAGATACAACAACACAGAAGGTTTTACTCGCAGGGCTATGGTGGCCCACATTGTATAATGATGTAGGGGAATGGGTGGTGAGTTGTGACACCTATCAAAGAGTTGGGAAACCACTCAAGTAGGAATTTATGCCATTAAACCTGTCCAACGATCAGGAGTTGTTCGAGCAAGGGGGACTAGATTTTGTTGGACCGCTAAAGGCAAGCAAGAGATGTAGGTGTCGATACATTGTAGTGGCAACTGAATACCTTACCAAATGTGTCAAAGCTAGAGCCCTGCCAGACAACTCCATAGTAAGCANAATTTATCTATGAATAGATAATCACACAGTACCGCATACATATTCAACTCACTAGCAATAGAGGAGGGCATTTCGTTAACCATATAATATGGTTTCTCACAATAGAATTTAAAATTTTTCACTCACGCCCCTACTACCCAAGAGAAAATGGGCAGGCCGAAGCTACCAACAAGATACTTGTGTTAGTAATTTACAATTCGTGTGGAGTAGAAGGCGAAGACTGGGAAGAGCGACTTCTGTCGATACTATGGGCATACTGTATGGCATACAAGGTCACCATAGGAAACACTCCATTCCAGTTGATGTATGGACAAGAGGCCATTGTCCCGATAGAATTTATGGTGCCCAGCCTCCGAATAGCACTCGACAACAAACTAGGTGACATGGAGAGCCTCCGGGAACATTTGCATACCCTTAAAAAACTCGATGAACGAAAAATGTTCGCACAATATGCAATTGAAGTGGCCCAACACCGTCAGAAACATTGGCACGACAAGCACCTTCGACACACTTGATTCTCCCCGGGACAACTTGTACTTAAGTACAATGGGAAGAAAAAGATCAAACCCAACAAGTTTAAGGTGAAATGGTTGGGCCTTTACCAAGTTTGAAAATTCAATGCCAATGGGGCAATTAAGTTGTCCACGTTAGACAGGCAACCCATAGCCGACGCTATCGATGGCTTGAAGATGAAGTCATACCATGATCGTCAGGCCCACCATGCACCGTCGGCTGACCACCAGGAAAATAATTGACAGAGTAATAATTTCAAAAAAAAAATGTGAAAACCATATGGTGGACACCACCGAAAGGTGGAGCCACCTGACGGTGGAACCACTGGATAGTGGAAACATCGAACAGTGGGACCACCAAACGGTGGGACCACTTGACCGTGGGACCACTACAGTGGACTTCACTATTTAAGACAAATCAAGCCCTGAACTAGCAGTGCAAAGGAGTAGATATAGCCGCGCCAAGGGAAAGAAAAGAAAAACAAAACAAATAGAAATGCAGCCATATGAAGACTGTCAAGAGGAGTGGGAGATAAGAAGCCGCATGAGGGAGGAAGAATTCATGCCCTGACAATGAGGGTAAACACCAGAGTCCTCCAACAAGTATCACTCTTGTGTTAACTTGCAGTGGTATCTCTCGGCTCAGGAGTGTCGATGATGAATATGGTGAAGAAAGAGATTTGAAATTGCAGGAGGAAAGGAGATTCGCAGGGTGGGATAGTGAAGGAACCGTACGACAGCTAGGGCAATTTTTTTACTATAATAGTTTCTTGAATTGAAAAATGGTTAAGACGCATTCAGCCGACAAGAGGAGTCACTAGAAGAATCAATTACAGGTAGGGAGTTTAGGAAGTACAACCATGGACAAGAAGGCTACCATACTACCTTTTGGAGTTAGATTTGTAGGGCACAGACAGGCAACTGGGAGTAGCACGAAAAATCTCAAATCTTCTTAGTAGGAGGAAAAAGAAGCCATCACCCACCAGATTGTAGCATTTGAAGGCCTCAATGGACTTGAGTACAAAAAATGGTGGAAGGAAAATCCGGAGGACGACGAAGTAAATAAATTCCTACGGCAGGCTGGTGTCCATCGGGCTATTCAAATGCCCTTTTTTCTATGTGCAACTTTGAACCCACTTTGAGGGTAATGATCCAGGGTTTTGATAATCATACAAGGAAGAGTAATTTTGTGTATCAGAATCACTGGCTCACAATCTCATGTGGCACTAAATACTTCACACATGTCTTTGGCATTCCAGGGTGCAACGAGCGTAAGGTGAAAACCAAAATGCAGAAAATGCTAGTAGAAAGGAATGAATCTTGGATAAAGCGTATCTGTCATTCTCTCACTCCAGTGGAGTTAGACTCTATGATAAAGGTGAAAAAAGTGAGAGGCCTCCAGAAGGAGTTCATAACAGAGGGTTCCTGGAATTGCATTCTAGATGTAATCAAGAGCAGGTTGACAGGCTCGAGTCACGCCTTTGATATTTCCCTACCACAGATTGTTTACATGCAGGAGCTGATGAATGGCATTGTATATGATTGGGCTTTGGTGTTGACGGATAGAATATTGGAGTTTATGATATTGCGGCATTGGACTCTTTACATGCCCCATTACGCCATTGGATTTTTTTTTGGAGGCTGCACTCAGGCAGATTCCCATAGCTGAGTTAGAACTCAAGCCGCAAGGAAAGCTCATAGCGGGAGTCCCTTGTGTGTTTCACTAGAACTATTTGGATACTGGAGGTACAACTAGTGGAAAGAAGTGACGTTAGAAAATAGCTGTGGAATCCAACCTAGATGATATTGATAGTGGCCATGAAGCTACTCTAGAGCCTTCCAACATAGACTCAGAGGAGGAGGATAGTGATATAATCAAGGAGGCAGTGCGCATGGAGGCTGTAGAATCCACCTCAGCAGCCCCACCGGTTCAGTTTTCCGCATCAGTGTTGTCTGCCTTGACCCACTTGACTTCCTCAGGGGTGGTGAGTATGACAGTTCTTGTATTCGAGTTTCCACCTGAGTAAGAGGCCGAAACCATTATAGCTGAGGGTGATACTGAACCTCCAGTGGAGGAAGCAGTGTCAGTTGTAGCGGAGGCAGTACTCAGAGGCACCTAGGATATTTGCGAGGGTCAAGTTTGGTTGGATGTGGTAGGATTAGATGCTGTAGTGACAGTAGATGCAACACTTTTGCAAGATTCCTCCCAGACTGATCCACCTCCCCCGGCCGACCCTGCCTGTGTTGGAGCAATGCATTCTTGGATCAACTGACGGTTTCAGTTGGTTCCTGCTCCACCACCCGCAACAGTTCTTTCTCCTCAATGAGAGGGCCCTCTAGAGATCATTAGTATAGACTCTGTGAATGTCATAATGGTGACAGATAATCCATCCTTATATGAAGAGTATGGGGTTGTGGAGATAGTCACTCAATTGGTAGTTTAGCTGACTGAGGCATTGGGAGGTGTAGCAGTGGAGGCACCTTGTGGATTTGAGTTGTCTTTGCTGACAACCCTCACCAGATCTGGTTCATTGTAGGGCAAGGATGTCAAGTGTTATCTGTATAGTTTAATAGGTGGGATGATGTTATCTATATAGTTTATTATGTTGTTGGGTGTTAGTTATTTTATGTATGCACCGATAGTACTTAGTTACTACCGACGGTTGGGAATGGGTGATGACATTTGGTCGCACCTCTTCAGGTTTTATAAACAATCTACTTGCTCTTTGAAGAGATCATGATCATTGGTGGCTATTGTGAATGCACTAAGTTCTGAATGATTAATGAAAGCTTTGGTGTTCTTTGATCCATCTCTATTATTTACATTTCCTGTATAATGTCTATGCATCAGTAAACTAGTCTACCCCAGTGGGTAAAAAAAATCTTGTTTACCCTTGAGGGCAAACGTTTGGCATCATTTCCTGGACATACTCAAGAAGGGAAAAGACAGGATGGCGCACAGACATAATGGGTTTGCTGTTTGCGGTGTCCATCGTAGGGAGTTTTAATAGATGTAGGTCAAAAAGCAAAGGACACTATATACACAATTATAATGAGTTTGCATTAAGTTTTGATGCCCAATCTTTTAAATAAAGATAGGAATAAGAAGGCACCAAACGATGAGCGAGAGGCAACATAGAAGGCTTTAATCTTTGAGAAACATATAGGATGCAATGAAGGCTGACACAACTTGCCAAGGAATAACTTGTTGGAGGGCTGACCAAAGGGGACCCTGGGAGTGTTACGGAAGGTGCATAGGCTGAAGGATAATCATACACTTTGCCAGAGAAATTGGAGGGTATGAAGCAGTGAACAGTTTCTTGAAGAGACAAGGCTAAGGCGGGCCTTACTAGAGGAAACTAGAGACCTATTTATGAATCTACCTCATACACCATGTACGGAGACCCAAGTTGAAGGTATAGACAATCATCATAGGGGAGACCGTACAAACGAAGGTGCCACTGAAGCATAGGCATCCGATAGTCAGGAACCTTTGTTTGGGCCAAGGACACTACACACCAAGGTACCAACAAATACTCAGGCACAAGTGCAAGTGCCAGTTATGAATACCACTAACACCACCAATGCACGTATAGGTGCTATCACAAGTGGTGCATGAGCACAAACACAAAATCCACCGCGGGTGACACAACACATCCAAATGGCGACCAACAAGGAGAAGTTGCCAAAATTCTACAGAGATGGAAAGGAAGATCAAGTACAACATTGTCATACTTGTGAGACAATTTGGTCAGTGAATGGAGTCGCTGACCAAGAAGAATGGGTGAAACAGTTCCCCGCCACACTCAGAGGGGTAGCCATCGACTGGTACTCTGATGTGGACAAACAAAGGTGACCACTTGGGACAAACTCAAGAAAGAATTCCAGAAGGAGTTTCAACTCCTGAGGGATGAAAATGAAATTATTTCAGAGATATATGATACCAAACAAGGCAAGGAGGAGACTGTTCGGGCCTACAGTCGCCGACTAAAGGAGTTAGTCAGAAAAATGGATAGCCAGCCAATGAACTGCTTAAAGAAAAGATTGTTTATGGAGGGCCTGAAATCTAACCTACGAAGGATAATGAAGATAGTGCCCCCCACCTCATACAAAGATGCCTATAACCAGGTGATGGACTTGGAGAGCGAATAGAAGACCTCCAAGAAGAAAAGAAGCAAGTCTTCTTCTGAAAAAGATGACACTATAGATGATGACAGTAGTAGTGATGGCGAGTCGAAGAAAAAATCCATGGCACTCCAAAAGGACATGGAGAGAATGATGGAGTTCAAGACCATGAAAGGGGGTACCAACAAGGGGGAAGATGACATGTGGTGTAGAGACTGCAAGGAGAGCGGTCATACGAAGGGGTTGTGTCCCAAAAAGGCATTTTGTGACATTTGTCAGATCATGGGCCATTCCACCAAGGAATGCCCATACAACATGAAAGTGAGGAATCAAAAAGTGCTATTTACCCAAGAGCAACCATCTACATCGGGCGGGTACGGAGGCAACCAACACGGTGGCAAAAGGGGCAATAAAAACAACACAAACAAAAGGAGTCAAATACAATATGACTCCAAGGGTTGACCGATGATCTAGTGTCGAGCTTGCAATGAGTGGGGCCACTTTGTAAGGGACTACCACAAGGGAGACATCGCGTAGAAGCTATGCTGCTAGTGTAGTCCTGGCAACCATGAGGATGTCAACTAGCCAAAATTTGGGGTCAATTGTCTCAACATTGAGGGAACCACATATCAGAACCTTCGAATAGAAAAACAAAATGAAACATGGGAGAAGGCCACCACCTCGGGTCAGAGGGAGGCAGAAAAAAACATTGTGAGACAACTACTACATGTAGAGGTACCAGTGAAACTCCACAATCTCCTTCACACCATGCCTCACTTGGGAACGACATTTTTGGAGAGCTTGGCCACGCAGCCAAATACCACACATAGGGACATCCCCAGAGGGTATGCAACTCACCTAATGATACTTGCTGTAAACAACAGTAGGTACCCGACAGTCATCGAGATGGGCATCCTTGGCACCATTCTGATAGAGACTATAGTGGATAGAGGGTCAAGAGTGAACATCCTTCTGGAGGAGACATGGAAGAAATTGTGCAAGCCAACATTGTGGCCCCCAATCTTCAACTTATTGGGAACTGATCAACAGGGTATCAAACCCCTCAGAATGCTAATGACACAACGGGTCGCCATTGGCTTGCAACCATTTGTACTAGACTTTGTGGTGATACCTTTGAAAAAGAAGGGTTATGATGCAATTCTGGGTTGAGGGTGGCTAGTCACAGTGAAGGTAAACCATGATTGGAATAAAAAGACCTCTCAATGGAGAATGGGGTGAGGAAGTTCACCATCGACCTTCGCACCTAGATGGTGAGAAAAGAGATAGCCTCTTCTTCAGACTCAGAATCCGACGGTGAGAATGGCGGAAGGGATGAAGGAAGGATTTTTATAGAACCTAACAAAGAAGGCATCTTAGAATTGTAAAAGTGTTCAGGAGATGACACTGACTCCATGAATGGTCTCTTACACTTGCAAATAGAGGACTACGAACTCTTTTGACTAGCATGCAATGTACTAATTATTGAGGAAGAGCCAAAAACATTTCCCCTAGAGTACAGTGAATACAAGAAAGGGGATGCAAAATTAAGCAAATAGCATAAGGAGTTGTCTATCAAACCAATGAATTTGGGCAAGGAAGAGGAACCTAAGATCATTCTTGTCGGCAACTATTGGAATCCTGAATGGAAGGCTGCAGCCTTCAAAATCTTTATTCTCTTAATTTACGGGTGAGAGACCATGGTTCCTGTTGAATTTATGGTACCAAGTCTGACAATAGCCATTGAGGACAGACTCGGAGACATGGAAATCTTGAAGGAGCTATAATCTCAATAAGCTCGAGGAGAAATGATTGCTGGCACAATGGGCAACAAAGATAGTCCAAGGACATAGGAAGGTTAGGCATGACAAGCATCTGAAGCAAAGACAGCTCATGCCAGGACAGTTGGTCCTTGAGTATAATGGGCACAATGAAATTAAACTTGGAAAATTCAAAGTAAAGTGGCTAGGCCCATATAAAATTTGGGAAGTTGCAGCAAATGGGGCGGTGAAGTTATGGAAGCTTGACGACCAAGAGATTTCATACGTGGTCAATGGGTCGAAGCTAAAAATATATCATGAACGATGAGATGGCATTGATAGAACCAGCCAGGGGAGGTACACAATTTAGAAAATTAAAAAAATAAAAAATAAAATCTAAATTTTGTTTTTTTAAAAGTTCGTATGGTCTGCATTCGTATGATGGTACGAACGAGAAAAAATTTGAATTTTTTTTAGAAACAATTAAAAATTTTAAAAAATTTAAAAAAAATTAAAAGGTCATCCGGACGTACTGTCATACGGAAAATGCAAAAAAAGTGTTTTAAACAACAGTTGTATGGTATTTCACCATACAAAGGCAACATGAAGACATAATATGCATCCATACGAATGTACGGTCATTCTATGACAAGTGAGGGTTGTCGTACACCACAGGCAGAGAAGAGATAACTCGTGATCATATGGTCACTGAGAAGCAAAGAGTTAGACACTATCCGTACGACCGTATGAGTGTGAGTTGCAGGCACTTTTTCTATACCGTACTAACAGCAGGGATAGTAGCATATTAAGAATGGAGGAGGGAAAAAGATAAATTTTTAAGGGCCTTGCAAAGGAAGAACATCGTACGACAGAAAAAGAGTAGATTGTTAGCGTAAAAAGAGCGTACACCGTACGGAGTCGACGTTGTTATATTTCATTATTTCGTATGTAGACAAACAAAGGATAATCATTGCATATACATTCTATACAGTTATTGAGGATGATGGAAAACATTTGTAAGATGAAGGTGACATAGAAATTTGTACACTGTACAGACATTGTTGGAGACCCGCCGTGGATGAGATTGAGCAGTCAAGAATTTGCACCGTATGACTGTATGAAATGTAGGGAAACCATCAAATGACATCGAGACAGTTAGGGATTTAATAGCAGTTATTTTTATATTACATAACAACAAAGAAGAAACCGTTATGCATTCAGTAGGGAAATACAAAAGGTGGGGAGCAGAGGGAGGATGCTCTCTAGTACGAGTAGAGGACATGGTCCAGAATGAGGGAGAGTCGGCAGATCATATGTTGGGTGATGATTTGGAAATGTATCTGGACTCTCTTATAGATGGGGTTGATAAAGGCAAGCAGCTTGTGCAGACAGTGTTGGAGGCATGGCATGTGGAGGAGGCTAGAGAGGAGGCTCGGGTAGCCGTGGAGAGATCTCGGGAGGAGATAGCTACCTAGCTAGCCACTCAGCAGACCACTTGGGAGGTAGAGTGTGCAACACTTTTGGCACAATTAGAGGTAGCCACAATTGGTAAGGATGTGGTTGAGGCACAGTTATCTGAGGCCAAGGAGGCATGGAGTCAGAAGGAGGCTGAATAGCAGGAGTTTACCTTAATGCTCAAGGAAGCTGTCTAAGCCAACTCTCAGGTACAGGCAGATCTAAATATCTATACTCAATAGGTGTATCAATTGTGGAGGAAATTGAACCCTTCTGCATCCCAACCATCAATTCTAGGGATGCCCCCTTCCATTTCCTCTTAGCTGGTCTCTTTATGTTATGTACTGGGCATTATCTCCATTTTGTATGTTGTCGTTCAGAGATGACTTTCTTTTATGGGGGGATGATGTTGTCAGGTAAATGATAGTTAGATAGTTATGTGCTGAAGGTAGTCAACGGGAGTGACTATTCACCTCGTACCCCTTCGGTACCTATATGTACTTAGTCTGTCGATAGAAGAAGAGATGGGTTTGTAGGGGTATACATTTTGCATTGTACACAACATTCTGAAGTAATGAAACATATCTGAAGTTCTTCTTTATATATCACTGTGTATGTTTTACTTTCCTATATGTCTCTGTTAAATCCCATTTACCCTTGAGGGAAAACATGTTTACCCACTGGGGTAGACTAGTTTATTGATGCATAGACATTGTATAGGAAATGAAAATAACAAAGATGGATTTGAGAACACCAAAGCTTTCATTAATCATTCAGAACTTAGTACATTCACAATAGCCACCAACGATCATGATCTCTTCAAAATGCAAGTATAGTGTTTATATAAAGCCTGAAGGGGTGCGACCAAATGTCGTCACCCATTCCCAAACACTGGTAGTAACTAAGTACGTCGGTGCATACATAACATGACTGACACTCGATAGCATAATAAACTTTATGGCTAACATCATTCCCCCTAAAGAAGAGTCATCTCCGAATGACAAAAAAATGTCCAGGATAGAACAACAAAATAAGTATGACAAACTGCCATAGACAAAAACTAGGACCGAGAAGAAGAGGGGGCAGAGGAAACATCCCTGATGTGGAAGCAGGCTGATCTACTGGAGGAACTGGTGCAGTGGATGACCTGAACTAAGCTCGGAGCTCATACACCTGTGTAGTTCTGGTCGGCAAGTCCTCTTTAGCTACCATCTGTAACTCCAAGGTGGACTTAATCATCAAAGAAGCCTCCAAAAGTTCCTTCTCCTTGGCCTCATTCTCCACCTTTGTTGCTGCCAACCGCTGCTCCCAAGCCACAGTTTCCTGAGCCAGTCTCTCTTCTAGAAAAACCCGTGTTGCCTACTCAGCCACCAACTCCTGGGTACACTAGAGCAAGTCTCCCTCCACTGCCTCTAGTTTGGTGCCTAGCTACTCTCGAGCTCTCTGTGCTGTCTTCAAGGAAATCTCACAGTCTAATGAGACATACTCAGATCACCTCAACGCATAGTACCCATCCTAAATTGTCTGCTCAAGCTCTCGAATGAGAGATGCTACCTCACTCTCAAGTATTGGCATAGGATCAACCCATGCAGCCATCATCTCTTCAGTATCTTTAGTAGGCCACAACCCCTTCTCAAAACACTTTGCAAATGCTGCACCACAACCCACTCATGCAAAGGCTAGGAGATGCCTCAAATCCTAAAGCACAGTCACCACATCTCAAGACTCTGCTTCAGCCACCAACTAACATCCTCGAGTGACCATGTTTTCCAAATGGACCTCCACATCCTCTCTCAAGTAATGGCATAGGAACAACCCATGCAACCATCATCTCTGCAGTCTCTTCAGCAGGCCACAACCCCTTCTCAAAACACTCTATGAATGCTACACTACAACCCACTCATGCAAAGGCTAGGAGACACCTCAAATCCTAAACCACAGTCGCCACATCTCGAGACTCTACCAAAACCACCAACTGACGTCCTCTAGTGACCATGTCTTCCAAATAGGCCTCCATGTCCTCTCCCTCCAACGACAAAGATTTGGTGAGGGCTGCCAGGTGAGACAACTCGAATCCACAAGGTGCCTTCATCGCTACACCTCCCACTGCCTCGGTCGACTAAACTACCAATCGAGCGACTGTCTCCATAGCCCCATCCTCTTCAGATAAGGATGGAATATCCATCACCATTGTGACATCTGTAGAGTCTATACTAATAATATTTGGAGGGCCCTCTCATCGAGGAGAAAGAATTTCTACGGGTGGTGGAGTAGGAACCAACTAAAACTGTCAGTTGATCCAAGAATGCATCACTCCAACATGGGTAGGGTTGACCGAGGGAGGTGGATCAGTCAGTGAGGAATCCTGCAAAAGTGTTGCATCTACTATCACTATGGCATTCGATCCTACCACATCAAGCTGAACCTGACCCTCGCAAATATCCTGGGTGCCTTCAAGTACTACCTCCACTACAATTGACACTGCTACCCCCGCCGGAGGTTCAATATCACCCTCGACTGTAATGGCCGCAACCTCTTCCTCAGGTGGAAACTTGACTACAAGAGTTGTCAGACTCACCACCCCTGTGGAAGTCAAATGGGCCAAGGTAGACAACACTGGCATAACAAACTAAACCAGTGGGGCTGCCATGGTGGATTCCACTGCCTCCATGTGCACTGTGTCCTTGATCATATCACTATCCTCCTCCTTTGAGTCTGTGGTGGAAGGCTTTGGAGTGGCTTCGCGGCCACTGTCAATATCATCTAGGTCAGACTCCACAACTATTTTCTAACCTCGCTTCTATCCACTAGTTTTTCCTCTAGTATCCAAATAGTTCTAGTAAAACATAGGAGGGGCTCCCGCTATGAGCCTTCCTTGTGGCTTGAGTTCTAACTCGGCTATGGGAATCTACCTAGGTGTGGCCTCTAGAAACAATTTGATGGCGTAATGAGGCATGTAAAAATTCTAATGCTGCAATGTCATAAACTCCAACATTCTATCCACCAACACCGAAGCCCAATCATATGCCACGCCATTCATTATCCCCTGCATGTAAACAATCTGTGGTAGGGCAATATCAGAGGCGTGGCTCGAGCCTGTCAACCTTCTCTTGATTACATCTAGAGTGCAACACCAAGTACCATCTGCTACAATCTCCTTCTGGAGGCCTCTCACTTTTGTCGCCTTTATCATAGAGTCCAACTCCACTGGAGTGTGAGGATGATAGACATGCTTTATCCAAGATTCCTTCCTTTCTACTAGCATTTTCTATATTTTGGTTTCCACCTTTCGCTTGTTGCACCCTAGAATGCCAGAGACACGTGTGAAGTCCTTAGTGCCACACAAGACTATGAGCCGATGATGTCGATACACAAAAGTACTCTTCCTTGTATGCTTATTAGAACCCTAGATCATTACCCTCAAAGTGGGTTCAAAGTTGCGCATAGAAAATAGGGGCATTTGAATAGCCCAATGGACATAAGCCTGCCATAGGAATTTCTTCACTTTGTCATCCTCTGAAGTTTCCTTCCACCATTTCCTACACTCAAGTCCATTAAGGCCTTCAAATGCTACAGTTTGGTAAGTGATGGCTTCTTTTTCCTCCTGTTGAGCGAACTTGAGATTTTTTTGTGCTACTCCCAGTTGCCTGTCTATGCCCTGCAACTCTAACTCCAGAAGGTAGTATGGTAGCCTTCTTGTCCATGGTTGTACTTCCTGAATTCCCTACCTGCAATTGATTCTTATAGTGCCTCCTCTTGTCGGATGAATCCATCTTAACCATTTTGTATTTCAAGAAACCATTATAGTAAAAAATTGCTCTAGCCACTACCGTATGGTTCCGCCTTGGAACTACCGTGAGGCTTCAATTCAATTTTAAACCCCAACTTATAATGATGCTTTGTTGTTCTGTATGTGTCTTCCTTTGAACCTCACATGGCTAAATTCAAACCATGTTACTCTGGAACTCACCATACAGTGAGGGTTGGGATTGCTTACGCCTACGCCTATGTTGCCTTTTCCCTTGGTTTTCTTTGGCATCCAACTGCTCTGTAATTTTTTCTCTCCTCCCTGCGGCTCTATCTCCTTCAACTCTTCTTGGCGTGCATTTTGTTTTTCCTCACTTATGCATTTTTGTTTTAAGTGGCCACGCCTTTTAAGTCTGATGGTGGTCTTTCACTGTGCAGTGAAGCCACTATCCAGTGAGCTTTAACCATTCAATGAAGTCGCCGTCTAGTGGGCTTCCACTATTCGGTGAAACCACTGTCCAGTGGGCTTCCACCATTTGGTGAAGCCACTATCTAGTGAGCTTCCACCATTTGGTGCACTTCACTGTGCATTTAAATTTTAACTTCAACTTCAAGCCATTGACAGTGTTGGCTATGGGTTTCCCGTCTAACGTGGACAACTTAATTGCCCTATTGACATTGACTTCCTCAACTAGGTACGAGCCCAACCATTTCACCTTAAACTTGTCAGGTTTGATCTTGTTCTACCTATTGTACTTCAGTATGAGTTATCCCAGCGAGAATCGGGTGTGTCGAAGGTGCTTATCATGCCAATGCTACCAAGGCTATTGGGCCATGTCAATTGCCCACTTTGCCAACATTCATCATTCATAAAGTTTGTTAAGGGTATACAAACATTCCCAGAGGCTCTCCATGTTGCCCAGTTTGTTTTTGAGTGCTATTCAGAGGGTGGGCACCATAAATTCCACCGGGATGATGACCTCTTGTTCGTACATCAACTAGAATGGAGTGTATCCCATGGTGACTTTGTATGTTGTACAGTATGCCGATATTACCGATGGAAGTTTCTCTTCCCAGTATTCGCCTTCTACTCTGCATGACTTGTAAATTACCGACATGAGTATATTGTTGGTAGCTTTGGCTTGCCCATTTGCCCTCGGGTAGTAGGGGCTCAAGAGTGAGTGAAAATATTTAAATTATGTGGTTAGCAACCGTATTACATGGTTACAAAATGCCCTCCTCTATCGCTAGTGAGCTGAATAGGTATGTCGTACCCTATGATTATCTATTCATAGATAAATTTCATCATGGTTACCGTGGAGTTGTCTGATAGGGCTCTAGCTTCGACCCATTTGGTAAGGTATTCAGTTGCTACCACAATGTATCGACACCTGTGTCTCTTGCTTTCCTTTAACGGTCTGACAAAATCTAGTCCCCATCGCTTGAACAACTCCTGAGCATTGGATAGGTTTAATGGCATAAAGTCCCACTTGAGTGGTTTCCCAACTCTTTGAAAGATGTCACAACTCACCACCCATTCTTGTGCTTCATTATACAATGTGGGCCACCATAGCCCTGTGAGTAAAAACCTTCTACATTTTTGTATCTGGTCCCATATGCCCTCTGACAGGACCTTCATGGGCCTCCCTCAAAACACCCTATACTTCTTCTTCCATCACACACCTCTGAAGTACCTGGTTGGGTCCCATTTTGTACAATAACTCGTTAATGAGTTGAAAAGTCTTACTTCTCAGGACAAGTTTCCTTCTCTCTCCTAGTGGCATTCCCTTTGGGAATTGTCTTGTGGACAAGAATTTTCCAACGCTTGCATACCATAGAGGAAGAACAACAATACAAAAAAGATGGGCGTCTAGGAAGTTGTCATTCACCCCCTTAGGCGGCTCCCCAGATTTGATGCGCGATAGGTGGTCTGCACACACGTGACTTTTTCCTAATCGTACTATGATGTTCAAGGTGAAATCCTACAATAGAAGCATCCATCTACTTACTCGACCCTGAATAAGTGGTTTGTTCACTAGGTACATTAAGGCCTAATGATCCATGAAGAAGGTGAATGGGGTAGCGAGTAAGTAATGCTGGAATTTCTATACAGCATACACCATCCCCAACACTTCTCTCTCCATCATACTGTAGTTTTTCTCTGCCTTTGAGAGGAGCCTTCTTGCAAAGTATATGGAGTGATCTAACCCATGGTCACCCATCTATGCCAAAGTGGCTCCAATCACAAAATTGGATGCATCCACATACACATGGAATTCTTTGTCCCAGTTAGGATATGCCAGGATAGGTGCGGCTACCAACCTTGCCTTAAGGTCTTCAAAGGCTTCCCCTTGCTCCATTCCCAATCATAAGGTTCTCCATTCTGAGTTAGTTGATCCATCAGGCAAGATACATGAGCAAAATATTTGATAAATCTCCGATAGTATCCTATATGTCTGAGGAATGATTTGAGTCCTGGAACATCTGTGGGTGGCTCCATCTCGAGAATCACCCTTATCTTGTCCGGATCAGTGTTTAGTCAAGCCTTACACACAATGTGTCCAAGTAGTTTCCCCTGTGGTACCATGAATTGACATTTCTTGGGGTTGAGGGCTAGCCATGCCTGTCTACATCTTCCCATGCATTCCTGAAGGGCGACCAAATGGGTATCTTCAACACTAAAAATATACCAATCGTCCAAAAAGGATTTGAAGTTGCCTATGGATATTTTGTCAAATATATGCAGGATTATTCTTTGAAATGTCGTCGGGGCATTGTTGAGTCTGAATGACACTTGATTATAAGCATATACGCATCCTCTACTATGAACGTTGTCTTCAACTTGTCTTCTTTGGTGATGGATATCTGATTGTATCTAGAGAATCCATCCATGAAGCAGTAAATCTCATGACCAACAACCTCCTCCAAGATACTATCAGTGAATGGTATTGGGAATGGATCCTTTATGGTCACCGCGAGGCATCTGAAATTGACACATATCTAGATTTGATTTGCCTCCTTCAGTGAGATAACTATTGGTGAGACCCATTTTCTTGTTTGGACTTTGAATATGATCCCAACCTCTAGCATGCACTTAATTTTGTCAATCATTTGTGTCGCGTAGTTTTTATTCATCCTGTATGATTGTTTCTGCATAGGCACAACCCTAGGTACTAATGGAATTCGGTGGACACATAATTCCAGTGGAACCCCCTTGAGGTCTTTATATGTCCAGGCGAAGAAATCTTGATACTCCATGAAAATTTTGAATGCTGCTACTTTTAACACTGGATTCCAATCATCACCTATGAGAATGTTTTTAGGGTATCTTCAGTTCCTAAGTTCATGATTTCCACCGATGGCTCTTCATAGTTGATTGGTTTTTCTTCATCAAACTTGTGTGCAGGGGTTTCTTCCACCCGAGCTTCCCCCTCCTTGTACTCACTGTACTCTCACAAAAACAAGTCTCTCTCTAGCCCTTCATCCACCTCTAGCATGTTACAGTGAAACAATTTGTAGTCTTCCATTTGCCAATGGAAGAGTCCATTTAATGAATCTAAGTCATCTTCGGAGAACTCTTCTAGTTCTAGTACCCCTTCCTTGTTTTGCTCCATGCATTGTCTCGCTTCGCCAACTTCTTCTTCGGTGTCTGATCCTAACAAGGATGCCAAGTCTTCACTAACCAATCGGTTCTCAAATCAATTGTAAATTTTTGAGTATCTCTCTCCATCGGAATTACATTTTGTTTCCATTCATGCTTAGCTTTTGCTTGCACAAGCCATCCTCTCTCTAGGAGAGCATTGTATCCCTTTTTTTACTGGAATGACTATGAATTCCATCATGAATGATTGGGTGCCTATCATTACCTTTTGTGCCATTAATGTACCTTTGGGTTTGATCCCATGCTGGTCTTCTCCTACCAATTGGATGGTTGGCAGCAACAGTGTCGGTCTCCCAAGTTTCCTCCATGTCTCCTCAGGTAGAACATTGACACCTGATCCTCCATCGATGATATTGTCAGTAAGTATTGTGTGAAGAATTCCCATCTCCACTACTGCAGGATGCCTTCCCATGTTGAGTTCCAACAACATCAGGTCCTCAATAGAATTTCCCTTCTTGAGGGTGTTTTTCTTCATCTCGATCACCTTCCACACGTTAGGAGATGGTACCATGTTAAGTAGGGTCATTCTTAATTATGGCATGGCTGTAAGGAGGTCTCCCAATTGTATTGGGATTTCTATCTGCATTACTTGCCCTAGTATATTGTGTTCTGCGTGACCTCCTTGGGAGGTTCCCATGGTGTCAAGTGTTTCTTTTCATTTGACCATCATTCCTCTCTTGATGTCTTCATTGGCCTTGTGTACTCTTTTCTTCTCAGTCTCTGGATGTGGGTAGGTGGCCTTCTTTGCCTACTCTCAGGTGATTTCCAACACCTCCCTTTCATTGCCTTCGATATTCAAGAAGTTTACACCAGTTTTTGGGCATTTTGTGTCATCATGGTATCCGGGCCAACACCATTTGCAAAGGAATTGTGGCTTTTCCCCTTCTGACACTCCCTCACAAAATGCCCCCATTGGCTGCATGTCCAGAATTTAATCATTGGCCTCCCACTAGCATCGTACTAGATGCATCTCTAGCCCCCGTCAGTGTTATTACTACCATTTCCCATTCCTCTGTGATGGTTATTCTGATAGCCGCTGGACGATGATGTGTCTTGTGTGTTCCTAGGTGCTGTTGAAGTTGACGATTCTTGCGTAAACAAGACTTGCTAGTGGCCCCGTGTCTTCGTGTTGAATAGATATTGCTTTGTGGAATGGCCTGCCATTTGGAAAATGTCATAGAACATTTTCTTTGGGCATGCACCCTTCATGTGGTCGGCCTCCTTGCAGTCGGTACACCACAAGTCTCCTTCTTCATTCCGACTGGTGCTTCCCTTCATAGTTTTGAATTCTTTAAGCATCCTTTCCATATCGTTTTGTAGTGAGGTGACTTTTTTCTTTGCTTTTGTGTCACTGTTGTTATCATCCCCTGGAGTGTTGTCCTCATCTGACGAAGAGGACTAGTTTTCTTTTTTATTTGACATCTTTTGTTCACTTTCTAGGTCTATTGCTGGTTATATACATCATCATACAAGGTGGGAGGAACTATCTTCATCTTCCTATGGAGGTTTGATTTTAGCCCTTCGATGAACCATCTCTTCTTCAAGCCATCGGCTGGATGAATCTCCATCTTTCCCACAAGTTCTTTTAGTTGGTGGCTGTAGGCCCACACGATCTCCTTTTTCTCTAGCTTGGTTCCATATATTTTAGAGATGATTTCATTGTCATCTCACAAGAGCGTAAACTCCTTTTTGAATGCCTTCTTCAATAAGTCCCAGGTGGTCACTCTAGTTTTGTCTAAGTCAAAGTACCAATCGATTACTACCTCTTGGAGGGTTGCTAGAAATTATTTCATCCATTCCACCTGGTCAGTGACTCCATTCGCAGACCAAATTGTCTAACATGTGCAACAATGCCGAATAGGGTCTTCTTTTCCATCACCATGGAACTTGGCTAAATTCTCCTTGTTAGCTGCCACATTCACCCTTGGGGGTGGGATGGTGGTATGTACCACCTGTTGCATTGCTGATTGGGTTATCAAAAGTGTTTGTTGTACTGGTTGTACGATAGGATGGGATAGTCTTGTCAGCATCAGTCCTCTGGAATTGTTTTCCTAGTTAATTGATGTTCCCAAACTACTCAGAGTGGCATGATTTGAGTGCCCTTCTATTACTTTGACACTTTTGGCAACAACTGCACAAGTGTACTCCCTCTGTTCAACTTCCTCTTTTGCCTTCCTTTAGTTTTCTGTCCTTGGGGTCAAAGTTAAGGACCCGAACAAGCTCATTGTTTCTTCTAATAGATCCTTGTTGTCACTTCTTCCATCCTCCTGGTTAGGTTCCTCTAGATTGTTGCCTTCACTTACCCCCTTTGGTAGTCTTTCAGCACATCTCCTCAACCTCTCCCTTCACTCAGCTTGTTGTTTGTCGAGTACTACTTTTCAAAGAGCTTGTTCTTCCTCAAGTTCCTTCTTTAAATTCCTATTCTTATTCAACTGGTTGGGCATAAATGATTTTACTTAGACCAATAATCAACATAGAATTTCTAAAAACAAAAGGACACTTTTATTTATTCATGTTAATATCTTAATGGAATGATCTCGTCATTCTTATTTTTCATAGTGTCCTTCCTTCCTTCCATTACTTTCAGACATGACTATTCCCAACAACATTTCCCATCACGTTCCTCCTGAAGTCTTTTATTTTCCCATTCGTGGTACTCTTAGAGGACTTCCTGCCGTCATTCCTCTTGAGAAATCTCTTCCTGGCAGAGTCGCTGTGCAAGTGTCACCTACGCCAGAAGCCTGGGAAGTTGATGCAGAAGATGGTCAGTAGTCAGGCTCATGTTAAGTGCATCCCAAACAACATCTTCTAGTACAGTGGCATGTGTCACCTCTCTCCATACAAAAGTTTCAATGGTCGTACTGAATGTAATTCAGAAGTCTTTCGTGAGGCGGTGTTCCCTTTCAAAGAGTTTGTGCCCGCCATTCTCATCTATTCACGTATTATCATCAATCAGTATTCCCATTTATGCACAATATTCCATTTTCCTTCGTCCAATTCTGAAAGGAAACGATGCCAAATGTTTACCCACTTGGGTAGACTAGTTTACTAATGCAGACATTGTACAAGAAATGTAAATAACAGAGATGGATCAGAGAGCACCAAAGCTATCATTAATCATTCAAAACTTAATACATTCAAAATAGCCACCAATGATCATGATCTCTTCAAAGAGAAAGTATAGTGTTTATATAAAACCCGAAGGGATCCGACCAAACGTTGTCACCTGTTCCCAACTGCTAGTAGTAACTAAGTACATCGGTGCATACATAACATAACTAACACCTGACAGCATAAGAAACTTTATGGCTAACAAAACAGTGATCAACTAGTGGTCTACATTTTTCCCATAGGAGCCAAACCTAGAGTTCAGATGAACGAGAATAGTATGGAGGAACATCAAGAAAGGATGCCATGGATCGTCAATGATGATCTTTTCAAACAAAGAGTAAAGATAAAGTTGTTTTGTTTTCTGACATTGTTTGTTTGTAGGTTTCCAAGAGGACTTGGAAAATCTTTAAAGTTGGGGAGTATGGTGTAGGGGCACCATGGCAGGAAAGTACACTTTGGGGTCATTTGATGATCCAAGGGGAAATGAAGTTGATTAAGACCTATAA
>MU223519.1:1713724-1739761 GCA_018584345.1 Thuja plicata | reverse complement strand
GGGGAAATGAAGTTGATTAAGACCTATAAGGTCCCTTAATGATGCAATTGTGGCCATTAGTGCCATTTTGATGTAATTAAGTCAAATTTGTAATGAACAATGCAATAAAAATGTAATATGTCCTAGACATCCTGGTAACAGACTTAGGACCAAATTTGATGTAAGGGTGGCCAATAGTGCCAAATGGGATCAAAGTTGATTATATGGGGTTAATTGGGTCCTAGAAGTAATTAGGAATTGACTCTAAAGTTTTAATAAGTTTTAAGCAATTAAAATACCAAAAACAAAAATTAATAATTCAATTTTTTTAATATTAACAGCTAGCTGTGTTTTGGTGGGAAAATGAGTTTAGGAGTTTAAAACATGATGTAATCAATTCCAACCACTTGGGATTGGTTGTGCAAGTTGGAAAATTGTCTATAAATGCCCCAGAATGATTGGGAAAGCATATGTACGGACTTAAGAAGCATTTGTACGGACAAGATTCATAAGTTTCTTGCATATTTTGATCTCTTATTGTATTTCTTTTATGTTTTGATCATTGGAATGCATTATAGGACATATTTGAAGTTGTTTTGATCCATCTTAGAAGGATTTCATTCTGAAGTTTTCTTTCATATAGTCAAAGTGTTGTAGATAGTCATTTTCACATTGTTTTTCTTAAGCAAAATGATGTAACCATCCCTTTCTATTCTAACTGTGACTTGGGGATGGCTTGTTGACTTGTAATATGTGTAATTATGCATAACATAGAGAATGAAAATGTTCATCAATTTGGGCAAGTTGGAGCACTTGGGTGTATGAAAATGCATGGAAATTGATGCCACAAGTGTAGCAACAGGGGATCTGGCTTAAGGAGGGCATGCTTTTGTGTGAAACAAAAAAATTACATGTCAAATAAGTGGTGAATCCTAAAGGAGGGGTTCTGAAACTGAGTTTTAAGTCCTTTTTGAGAAGGCCCTAGTTTTTGGAGCAATTTGGTGAGGGTATGTTAAAAACCCCATAGGACAACATGATATTGACAAAGTAATCTGATATTCATTGGTTGTGGAATATTATAAGACTCTGTACCAAGTGGCATAATGGGGCAGCAGATAGAAATGGTACTTCCTTTGTGAATCCATGCAATTAGCCTTCTTGGGAAACCAGGGACAGTCACTTTTTGGGATAGTTGGTCAAAAGTAACAATAGCCAAGTTTTGGATATGTTGTGCAAGGGGATAAATGTGTCTAGAAACCTATTTTTTTCTGGAATTTGTTTTGGAAAATATGGAGTAAAGTGGCAGATTACATCGTTGTTGGGCTTCAAGAGCCTAGGCCTTATAGGAGTGATTTCAAGATGGGAGTGTAGGGTGGGGTTGTTGACCAAATAACCTTTTGAAACCATTTGTATTAGACCTAAAGTACTTGGAACCATTGTGGGCATTGGGTAAAGTCTTGGTTGGGTCTTGGGACCTGTTTAGCTTTTGTTCATCATTAAGTGAAAGGTGCATTTCTTTTTAACTTTGCCAAAGTTATTTGCATATGTTTAAACCAAAGAAAAATCTTATTTCATTGATCAATTTTTAGTAGAAAGGAAAGGACCTTAGTTATCATGCAATGTGATGTTTGGAAAGAGAAAATTTCAGCTTTGCCATTAAAGTATATCAAGACAGAAATAAAATATACAACTGAAAGAGTTCTCTTTTCATTTTTTGCAAAGACACTTTACAATGTTCTTTTTTGAAAAATAAATATATAACTGAAATATATTAAGTTTCTGATCATAACAAGGTTGCAAGTGTTGTATGTTTGAATAAAGAGATAAATTAAGAACCCACACAACCCATGGGATTGACTAAACAATGAAACCTCAAGTAAACATATATAAAAGTCAAGATATAGAGAAAGGGAAGAGATCCATCATTGCTTGTTTGAATGATGGATTGTGGTTGGATTTGAAGAAGCTTTATGCGGTCACCTTGCCTTTAAGGTACCTGCATGGTAATGAAAAACAATGTTAGAGCTCGAGATCTAGATCCTATATCTATAAATCAACTACTATGTGTGCATACTTTTAGTTGCATCTATCAAAATAATCACAAAGGAAAGAAAAGAGACAGATCAAGCTTCATTTTTATCTAATGTACTTGTTTCTTGTGCAGATATAGACTTCATATTCATCATTTAATGTTTTAGTTTGGTATCTTTCTTATTTCAGCATGTGGTGTGAAATACGGCTCCCACAAGGGTAGAGCCCAACATGCTGTTGAGTGCAACAATCAGAGGTTGAAATGAAATTTAAGAGATAGGGTATCAAATATTGTTAGTGTATGCAATCATAGATTTGGATGGTGAATCTGAAAAGAAACTAATAAGAATCCAAACATTGTTAATTCACTTTTCATTATTTTCTAATTTTTGACTATTACAGTCACTTTGCATGCATGGTATGGCCCTGTATGGATACATGAATGCACGAGACTATACTCAGAAGAAAGGTCTATGAGTCTACCTTAATTTGAATCAAGTTTGAGTCATTTTCATGGAGAAATGAATGAGTTATGTCCGTTTTAGTAACAATGCCATGTTTAGAAATGTTTTCCAGAATTGGCAGACAAAGAAAATAGTGGTACAAGTACATATGGAATAGTACAAATCTATAAAATGGTTAGGAATAATATATTGATGTTACAAAAAAACTTTATTCCTTCCAGAAAAATTAATTTTGATGTTTGAGTGGTCAAATAATTCATTTTCTGGAAACTAGTCTGTTATTCCCTATATAAGATCCTGTTAGTGCCAGTCAAGAGAACCAACAATATACTCAGAGATATCAGCTCATCAGAGGTAAAAAAAAAAATAATTAATAAGGAGCGTCACTCTTTTACCAATGCAATATCAGATACATGAAGAAGCCACATGCTACATGAAAGTATGTTGTTGTGAACAACAGATGAATACAAAAGAAAACACATAGTTTCATGAAATGGGCAATAGATTACATGTTTAAGACATGTCAAACATCATTTAAAGTTAAAGAAGAATCAAGCACTATGGATCATAGCTGCCATGATGGGGCAAAAACTATAGGGTGGTATTCAAAGACAATGTAACAAATCAATATCATAGAGAAGAGAAAAATTACAAGAATGGAGCAACATTATACAAGCTGGTCATAAAAGGTAATGGCACCCAGGATGATTATGTTGCAGTCACAAAAGTCAGCCTTTAGCACTTTCTAGTTTATACATGCATCAATCAGTAATAACTTGAATATAGAGCAGCAATCATTGATAAATCATTTACATGGAACTATCAAGGCAATCCTAATATCAAGAGTAGTGTTATTATCAGCTACATTAATCAAAGGACGATGTCATGACAGTCATGGAGATCTCAGTGATACCAAGACAAGGATAGGATAATAATGGTGGGAATACAATCATAAACAAAGCCCAAATTAATGAAAGCAATTAGATACAGTAACCACAATCAAGGGTAATTATGGCTTTATGCATAAAAGGGAAAATAAAAAGAAGCAATAAACAATGATATTGTATACAATGAGAGTGAACAAGTTACAGTTTCAAATTCAGCTACAAGAAATCTCAGTTAGGCCCTCAAGGTTCATACTTGGTGTCTGAGGTTCTCACGTATATACATGATTTAGATAGTCAAAGAGATCAAAAATATAGTTTTATAAAGTGCATTCAATGAAAATACAGTTCAATATAGGTGTTGTTACAAGTATTAAGAGATGACCGAAAGATTCAAGGTATGGACCAAGAGAAGCTATTACTTTTTACAGCTAGAAGTCTAAAATACGACAGTTGCTGCAATGAAACATCATATTTGATCTCAAGGGAAAGCCAGGTACCTATAGAAATTAGTGAGATATGGGTACAAAGAAGCCTTAAAAAAAAGATAAACTCTAGCTCGAGCCTTCTATGGCTGGAAATCAGAGAAACGAAGACCAAATCTTTTCAAAAACTCTCAAAAACCTCATGGGCCGCAGCTAGAAGATATGGTGTAGAACTTGAAGCTTCAAATAATACACAGAAACCACGAAAGGAAAGCAGAAAAATGAAGGGAATGGCATCAGATAGTGCTGGATAAACTCCAAATTTCTTCACAAATCTTCCCAAAAATCTCAAACCCTCACGACGGCCCACACCAACCAGAGAAGATGGAGCGACAAGAATAAGAAGTCAAAATGAAGGATTCTTAGGGTTTTGATACCCTATATTGGTTGAATGAGAAGTATTTTTATGGCTTTCATTGTGTCCTTTTAATATTTCCTTTCCATCTTTTTCCCTGTGAGCATATTGTGGCATTTTTTAAGATTTGTAAGTGAGATGTTCATCACTTGCATAGTTTTAAATGTAAGAAACTATATTGTTAAAATTATATTTTTTATATCATTTTATTAATATAAGTTAGAGATCCAAAAATGGGATTTAGGCTTTTGAAGGTAGAGTAAATATTATATTTTGCACAACTCAATAATAATTATTAAAATAATTTATTATTTATTAAATAAGATTTAAATTAATACTATTATTAAGTGGTTAATTATCACTTAACAAATATTAATAATACAATTTATATTTATTAAAATAAAAAATTATAAATTACGTAATAATTATTATTAATTTAGAGGTATTAAATACTTTATAACTCATTTATTTAATTAATATTTATGATATTAATTAAGTAAATGAATTATAAATCATTTAATAATTAAAGTGCAAAAGGAGATATTTACATTTAGCTTTAAGGGTCAAAAAGAGATATTTGGTAGAATTATGGCAAGAGGCTAAAGTCATAATAATGTAGTCGTTAAAGTCAGATGAAGTTATTAAGGCCTTTATGAGCTGTTTAGAGAGATAAGAATGCATTAATTGAGAGGTCTTTATGGGGGAATTGATGAGGGATGACTTTTTAGTCATCATTTTGCCTTTTTACAACAGTTTGGGGGTTTCAAAAATGCCTGGTAGGCTGAATCCAACCCAGAATTTATTGCTCTCTCATGCTCTCACTGCTTTTGTAAAAGCATAAGTATGAGTTGAAGGCTCATTTGTAAGGAGTTCTTACCATTCTTTGATGTTGTATTTTAACCTGTTTGAGGGTCTTTTAATAGGATTGTTGAGCGTTGTAACTCAGTTTTCATATTTGTATACTGTAGTGAGCATCATTTGTTCAATATATTTCAGTGATTTTACCTTCTCAAGGCTTGTTTCATTGTGTGTGGAGCATAGATGGTTAAGTGTTTCTGTGAAATCTCATGTATTTCCTCTTACATTTATCACTTTCAGCACCTTTGGACAGGATATGTCATACTTTTACAAGTTATATAGTTGTGTGAGTGATGTAAACAATACCTAGTTGTGAAACTTCCTTTTTCCTTCTTGGGTTTGTGAGCATATGCACCTTTTTTATGAAATGCTTATGTAGAAGTATGGGCAAAAATTTGATTTGTGTTATTGTATAGCTGGGCTTTTCGAGCACATGTACGCTAGATATGGCAGTATCAGTCTGGGAGAATCATTTGGTGCATCACCTTAGGATTAAATTTCAGTTCCATGTTTCCTTTTTACCCTTTCCCTCTGAAAATGTTTTAGTTTAAGTGAAGTACCCAGGAAGTCGGCCTTCTCCAAAGTTTCACTTCTTTTCTGGGTTACCCACAACCCATAAGTGTTCCCATGTATCACTAGATTGCTGAGTTTACTCAGCAGGGTGCAGATTTCAGTGATAACAGTTTTTGGCATGCCCGGTGGGACAGTTTGATCTACCTTGGCTCAAAGTTATTACATATATTGTTGTTGTTTTGTGTGGATAGCAATAGTTTTTTTCTTTTGGAGGAAATAAAGAAGCACACTTGGCGACTCTGGAAGAAAATCTACTGGTTTCAAGCAGATAAAGTGTTACTATGTGAAAAAGCAAGTTTGTTTTTGCCATTTTTCAATATTTTCAATTATTTTCCAGCCTATATAATGTTTCAGCATGTCTTCATTTGATAAGTGCATGCCTTATCATTCTCCATTCCATGAAGGCGCTGTCTATACACCTTCATATCAGCCATATCAAAACCACCATGTTGCTGGTTTCCCTCAAGACACAGGTACTTCAATCAATTACCAATATGCCTAGCAAGCTCATCATGCTTTCCACCCACCCACCCCTGCTCAACCTATCTGGAAGCATACCTAGACTTATAACCAGCTATTTCATGCCAAGTCAACATGAAGATATTTCTAGTGAGCTTCATAACTTAGACAATATGGTAACAAATGAGATGAAAATTATGTTACTTGACTGGACTAAGCAATTGTCTGAGATCAAGTGGCAGCAAGAAGTGGATCTACAACAGGAGGAGTTGGATTACCATGCTTATCTTCATAAGCAAGAGGTGGAGGCACAAAGAAGGCAATATGAAGAGAGTGTTGTGTTGGCTAAATATTTTGTGAGTCACTAAGACTACAACTTGCAAAATGTGTGTTTTAGGTAGTAGTATGTGAGATTTCTCTCTCCTCTCAGCAATAGGGGTGGCTCCCTTCTTATTGCAGGTGGCTTCAACTAGAACTGAATTGTAACACATACAATTCACCTTGCAACAGTAATACCGGTGACTTGATGATTGACTTAAGAACAATCAAACGAGGCAGCAGTTGATTTATCTAAAGATGAAGTGATACAATGAGCTCAAAGTCTCCTTTCCTCACCTCAAATAAGTACTCTAATCTATTGTCCAATACTAAAGCTCAAAGTCTCCAGTCCTTGGAGTATATCAGCCACTAGTTTCTATAGTAACCCCAATTTCCTGAAGCACAAAGTGTTCAAAAAACTTGGATTAAAGATGCTCCGATGATTTAAACAAAGAAACTATTTAATTTGAACAAGGATCAATAAGTGCAACATAAGAATACATTCATTGATTTTCAAGACAACAACACAAAGTCTGTCAATCTCTATTCCTTTATTCAAATGCTTAACTCTCTTACAATGAAACACAAAGTTTTCAAAACTCAAGAGTTTTGCCTATAGTTTATTTTTACAAACAAAAGATCCTATTTACAATGAACCCCCCTCCTTATATAGGAAAAGAGGAGAGAGAAAAGTGGAGAAGAAAGGGAAAACCCTTAACCACTTTGACTTATTCAATGCTTATCTATAACTAACTAACTTTGACTTATTCAATGCTACAAGACCTAATGTCCTTGCAACATGATTACATGAGACTACTTTGCACGTGATACTATCACATGCAATTACATATTTTTGTGTAATTTGTCAAAGACTCTACACTTTTACAAAATTCATAAGAAAAGAATCTAAGTGTCTTACAAGACACGACATCTATTTGCATCATCCTCTATCAGTCTTTATGCTACTACAAGATGCCTGATGAGTGACATGTTTTGGTTTGGTGAAAGCATCTCAAACTGAAGTATGAACCTGCACCCTTGATTGTTCTGCATCATAGTGGTGATTGCTGGGAAGCATCTTTGTCTCTCTATTTTAGTCTTGAAAGCATTCTATGCCTGGAATTATCTCACACTTTTCCACCTCCTTGTCTGGCTCCATCCTGTGGTTGTTCCTACTTCATATGCTTCTGCAACCTTTGAAATAACATGAGAAGATCTTTCTCCAACTTGCAAATAGAACTTGCATCCTTGAGGGGTAGAACAAACTTGATACATCTTGCAAGTGTGTGGAAGAAAAATGAAAAACAAGGTTTTTTTGTAGCACTCCATATGAATGAATGTCAAGCTTTGAGTTTATGGAAGGTGGGATGTTTAATCCACAATGCATATTGGGAAGAACTTAGTATTTTGGAGGCATCGTACGTATGCGGACAACAAGCTTAGAGTTTTGATATAATCATTTGTAGCTCATGAATGGACATGCTATGTGCATAGTGGGGTTTTGGAGAAAAATGCATATTGAGATAAAGTCAAAAAGTGGGCTTTTTTGGCTACTTTGCATATTGGAGGAAAAGCACATGCCTTGGCATTTTCTCTTTATGGGAGGGACTCGTGTTGCCTTTTGGGAAAGATCTTGCATGTTGAGAATCTCATTCTATTTTACTCATAAATGAGATGTTTATGTCTCATCACAAGTCATTCTTCTTTGACATATAAGCATGTAGGTGGTCTTTTTATTACATCTTGCATATGGGCAGCACCTTACATCTTTTCATGCATTTTTGAAAGTCACCATCAAGAACAGGGTTTTTAATCCTGACGACATATGAGGATAAATGACATCCTCATATGCAACTTAGAAGAGATGAGAGAAGAAGATGGAAATGGAAATCCAAGAAGGACATGAAACGAAAATGCATATGAAACAAAGAAAAAGAAAAGAAAGAACCATATCTTTTCCTTTGAATGCAAAAGGGAAAATCAACAATCTCCTCAAGCTATAAGATTCTGGAAATAAGAATTTTGAATTTAGTCTTGGAGGAGAAAAGAGAAGATATATAGCTCATGATTTTGACAATTTCTTCATACAGAGTTAATGCCAATCTAATGAGTCATAGTTGGAAATGACAAATGCTCATCATGCAATCAAAATTTGCATAAAAACAACAAATGAGGAAGAAACATTAAGAAATGTGGCCTATGATCATGGAATGCCTTCCACTTCTTGGAAAGAAACAAGACTTCATTAAAGATGGAAATTTGAAATTGCTATTGAAAGGGAAAATCAGTTCATTCATCTACAGATTTAATGGCTATTTTCTTGGCAAAGAAGAAGTCTGAAGCTTTAACTAAAACACAGATAGTTCTCTCCATAGAAAAAGATATTAAAAGTGGATGCTAATTCAAAATTACCAACTCCAACTCCTCTTTGGAAGTTATCGTAACATGTTGTGGAAGAGGTTTCATTATTTCTGAAAACATTCATGCATTTTGAAGAGAAGAACTCTATGCTGTGCATGTTTTAATAAAAATAATAGTCCATGCATATTATTGTAAAAACAACGCCTAATAACTAAAGTTATCCACAGTTTTTTTAGATGAGATAACATATGTATTAGCATATGTATTTAAATGCATATGCTAATACATATGCTATTTCATTGTCGTGGGCTTTAGAAAGAATACACGGGTTATATTGAAACCAAACGATATGTTTTAAAAACATAAATCAATGCATATTAACTAGAAAGATAAGACATATTCTTTTAAAAATATTGTGTTTTAACGCCAGGTCATGCGATGATAAGTGACGCTTTATTGTTTTAAATCAATGCAAACACTATCTCAAAGAGAACCGATACCATGTGTTTGATTTATGTTTTAAGTGAAAGGGAAAAATTGTGGGCTTTGTTAATAGAATAACATATGTCTTGAATTACATGCAAGCCCAGCAATTATGTTATCCACGCCTCTCACTAATATCGCGGGCTTTGATTAATAAAGGAACATATGCAATGGCATATGTATTACATATGTGTTGAATCAAAACTGCAGGCTCTAAAGTGACGCATGGCGTCTATTTAACATATGAAACAATATACAATTTCATTGAAAATTAATGCCATGTTTAAGAGATGAAACCACCACTTCCTAATTCCAACGCCTCCCTACTAATTCGACGCCTTAGTTAAATAGGATATTTTAAAATAAAAGATGCTACACTTTTATTAAAAATCAAACCTTAATTAAGGAAGACGATATGCTTTATTATTTTAAAAACAATGCGTTAATATTAAAATAAAACTAATTATAATAAGTATTATAATTAGCTATTATTTTAATATTAACATTAATATTCGATATTATTATTATTATTTTAAAATAATAATAATACATTGTTTTTAATTAAATAGTAATTCATAATGAATTATAAGATTTATAAAATTAGAAGACTCTTTTTCATAAATCTCATCTTTATCTTTGTCATTTTTAAAATAAATTTCTTTTAACAATATATGCATATGCAATAATCATTTTTTTAGAATCTATTTTAAACGCTAAAAGAACTTAAAATGTCTATATGTGTCTTTAAAATTTTAACGATTTGATATGCGGATGTGAGTCAAGATCTCGCTATCATTAAAATTTCTAAGCAAAACTGTGCAGAGTGGCACAAAATTTTAAGATAGAGTTTAAAATCTATCACTCATACAAAATAAGCTTAAACTTTATGCGCTCGACTAGAAAAAGACCATTTCTTTACTGACGTTGGAAGGACGTGGAAAATTGTTTGCAGAGAAATTAAAACACAAAGACACCAACTAAACTAGAAACAAAAATAAAATGCCAAGCAAAGCGAAAAAGAGAAACAAAAGACTGGACGCTTTGTAAGAAGTAAAACAGAAAAGGACTAAGGGATAACTAATCCTGCCAAATATAACTTCTTACAAAACCTCGACACTCTTAGAGAAAAACTCCTAGCAACCATTGAGAATTACGTAGGGTTGCCCCAATTTTGGGGAATGCAAAATTGAGGACAACATGTTGTAAAGGTAGTGGCTGAGAAAGAGAAAACGCAACTAAGGCTTGCTCAAGAACACAAGCTGAAAACCCAAGTAGCTATTACATTTCCAAATCCATTTTTTGAAGAAGCGGTTTCCAGGCTCAATATTCCAAGCTTCAAGTAGGGTATACCCCCTGAGTCTACAGTTGAGCACTCTAAATTTAAAATTCCAAGTTTTAAGAGCAATCATTTTTTTCAAGAGCCTATTATTGAAGAAAAACAACCCATCTCTCCTCAAAAGAAATATTTTTAGTTGCAAAGTCAGCCCATTGAGAACCAAAAAGATGATACAATTGTGACGAGTTTCAAAAGACCAAAAAATCAGACCTCCTGGAAGTGACTAGAGAGCATAACCAGTTGGGACAGCCACTTCATGAACAAGAAGCAAGTGTTGAATTTGAAGTTATAATAGAGGAGACTAGTAAAGAAGAAGATGCTATGTTTGGGTTTGATTAGCTTCCTAGTTTTGTTGAGCACGAGGAAGAAGATATGGTCATGACCACATCAGAAACAAGTTTGGAGCAGCTAGAGGGTGTGAATCGTCATAATGATTTTCTATTCCATGAAGTTACAGTTATAGAGGAGGCTTTCCAAGATGAGAAAATAAATGAAAAACTTGAAGAAGATTATTTTTCCAACATCATAGAAGGTTTTTGTGAAAATCTTGGTGAGGAATCATTGTCTCTTGAGGCAGAAGTTTGTGAGCAACATAATCAAGTGAAAGAAGTAGCCATATTTCAAGTTGAATTACATGGAGAAGTTCCTTCTAATTAGCCAAGTGAGGTTGAAGAGATAATTTATAAACAAGAGACCAATAAAGAGAGATTTACTTTCATCCTCTCAAGAGGATGCCCAATTAGGCATTTTTTTGAAATAGAAGTCAAGTATGACAAGGATGCTCAAGAAGAGAAATTTGCAGCCCAAGAGAGTCAAGCTCCACTCACATATTCACTTCAGAAAAAGTTCATGCATAATCAGCTTATTGAGGTAGGAGGTTTTGTTTTCATCTTTAAGGAAATGTTGCATTGGATTATAAAGCATCTCTTTATTATCTATCTTTCCTTATCCGTCTACAAGTTTGTAAAGCATTCCAAATTGGGAAGGAAAGGAAGATATTTCAGGGAGCCAGTCAATGGTTTCGTCTAATCAAGTTTCATGCTTGGTTAGGTAGGATAGGATAGGTTTTGTTTTTGTTTCCTCTAAGTACTGGTTGCACATTTGGTAGTTAGTTTGCTTTCCATGTGGTAGAAGTAATAAGGGGAAAATATTGCTGAAATTCACCATACTAGTATGAAGAAAAGATCTATCATATAAGACAAGAGTGTACACTACTATCTGACATCATAAACATTTCCTTCATACTAGTACCATGACCTGCAATAGTATTTTCAGAACAGTTTTCCAATTCAATTAATTTTCAGTTTAGGGAAGGTTCATGTTGTTTTCCTATCATATTTCAGTCAAGGAGATACATATCATTAATGACAACAAATATTTTGATTCACTATACCTAACAATACCTATCCACTCCACTAGAATATGGTAGAAATAAATGATGTTTCAATTTTTCAGTATGAGAGGGTTGGTTTCAAGATGGTTTTACCAAAATTTTGACTCTGTGCCCAATGGATGTGCATAAGGCAACTGGTTTCATGCTTAGCAGGCAAGTATATAGTAGAAATCACCAACAATGTTGCCAATTTTTCACTCAGCTCAAATTGGCAAAGTTGGTTTAGCTTTGGTTCATCATTAAGTGAAAGGTGCATTTATTTTTAACTTTGCCAAAGTTATTTGCATATGTTTAAGCCAAAGAAAAATCTCAGTTCATTGATCAATTTTTAGTAGAAAGGAAAGGACTTTAGTTATCATGCAATGTGATGTTTGGTAAGAGAAAAGTTCAGCTTTGCCACTAAAGTATATCAAGACAGAAAGAAAATATACAACTGAAAGAGTTCTCTTTTCATTTTTTGCAAAGACACTTTACAATGTTCTTTTTTGCAAAAGAAATATACAACTGAAATGCATTAAGTTTCTGATCATAACAAGGATGCAAGTGTTGTATGTTTGAATAAAGAGATAAATTAAGAACCCACACAACCCATGGGATTGACTGAACAATGAAACCTGAAGTAAACATATATAGAAGTCAAGATATAGAGAAAGGGAAGAGATCCGTCATTGCCTGTTTGAATGATGGAATGTGGTTGGATTTGAAGAAGCTTTATGCGGTCACCTTGCCTTTAAGGTACCTACATGGTGATGAAAAAATATATTAGAGCTTGGGATCTAGATCCTATATCTATAAATCAACTGCTATATGTGCATACTTTTAGTTGCATCTATCAAAATAATCACAAAGGAAAGAAAAGAGATAGATCAAGCTTTATTTTTATCTAATGTACTTGTTTCTTGTGCAAATATAGACTTCATATTCATCATTTACTGTTTCAGTTTGGTATCTTTCTTATTTCAGCATGTGGTGTGAAATGCGGCTCCCACAATGGTAGAGCCTAGCATGCTATTGAGTGCAAAAATCAGAGGCTGAAATGAAAGTTAAGAGATAGGGTATCAAATATTGTTAGTGGATGCAATCATAGATTTGGATGGTGAATTTGAAAAGAAACTAATAATAATCCAAACATTGTTAATTCACATTTCACTATTTTCTAATTTTTGACAGTTACAGTCACTTTGCATGCATGGTATGGCCCTATATAGATACATGAATACATGAGACTATACTCAGAAGAAAGGTCTATGAGTCTACTTTAATTTTAATCAAGTTTGAGTCATTTTTATGGATAAATGAATGGGTTATGTCTATTTTAGTAACAACATCATGTTCAGAAACTTTTTCTAGAATTGGCAGCCAAAGAAAATAGTGGTACAAGTACGTATGGAATAGTACGAATCTATAAATCAGTAAGGAGTAATATATTGATGTTAAAAATAAACTTTATTCCTTCCAAAAAAATTAATTTTGATGTTTGAGTGGTCAAATAATTCATTTTCTGGAAACTAGTCTATTATTCCCTGTGTAAGATCCTGTTACTGCCGATCAAGAGAAGCAGCAAGATACTTAGAGATATCAGCCCATCAGAGGTAAAAAAAAAAATAATCAATAAGGAGCATCACTCTTTCAACAACACAATAGCAGATACATGGAGAAGCCACATGCTACATGAAAATATGGTGTTGTGAACTATTGAACACCTAGATTTGCACCCTTACCCAAGCTCTCGTAGTCTTGGTAATCTAGTGTAACATGGGAATTGTCTCAAGGTTGTGGGACCTTTTTCTAACCCAGACAAGACCTCTAGGTTCTAGGCTGGTTCCTCTTGATATGTCACCCAAATTTTCTTGTAAACATAAAAATAAATTCTTGAGGGAAACAGGATAGAAGGAATGCATGAAAGGGAAATGACAGAAAGCAAATTATCGTACTTGGTGATACACCAAAGTTAACTTGAATCATAACATATTAACTAATCTTAGCGTGAAACCTTGGATCTAATAGAACATAACCTTCTAGATAGGCTTGCATAAGTATTTCATAGAGAGGTCTGAGATAAACAGAGGCTATTCAGGGAAAGAATTAATTTCACAAATAATAGCATATTCACTATAAGTAGACACGGACTATGACCTGCAAACAAACATCCAATTCTACAATCAAGCACTGGAATGAGACAAAATGACAAGGGACTGAGGAATATCCACAAACTCATCTAAATCAAATCATCCACAATAGTACACAATATTGCAGAAAGAAAGAGGACTCTGGAAATGCAATATTTCTCTGAAAAATCATTCAATATGTTGTAATTCAGTACGAGAAATTCAGACAAGAAATCCCAGGGACAGAGAAAATGTCACAAAAAGCCTTTGCAATGTCTGAATATCAATGAAAGATTATAGACTGTAAAAGTCAAAGGGCAGAAAAAATGTAACGGATAACTTCTAAGTAAGGAAAAATTGAGCTCTAAAAGCTCTCAAAACTGATATATATACTCCTCAGCACGTAGGCTTGGAGTCCAAAAATGATTAGTTTTACATTACAAATGTTTATTTTAAATAATAGAAACCCTAATTGTCCCATCTATCAGAAGAAACTCTAAGATTATCTATCAAAGATCAGATAGATCTTTGAAAAGCAGCTTTGTTATAATGAAAATCTCTGAGAAAGGGTGGTGGATCTGATATGAAAGAAGACCAGTTGAAATACATACAATGAGATATGATTAGGAAGCCCTATTTGGGTCAATTTGGCCTTCACTATTTGCAGAGAAAGGTAGCTGACTTAACCCTTACTCTGCCTGAAAGGTAGCTCCTTATCTATCTAACCTCTACCAGTCAGCTGCCATTACTATTTAAATCTATTCTACAAAGATATTTTGAATTTAAAATATAAAAATGGTCATGTGGCACCATCCTTTTCTTTTATCGAGCGGTTGAGGTAAAGACCTTATTTCCTTTTAAATGAGAACCATCGGATCATCTTTTCTTGGTCTTTGACCTGCTTAGCCTGCGCTATATCTCTACCCTTAACCCCAGCCGACTGTAGTTATCTTTGCATTCTAAGTTGCCAAGTCTCCTAAGTTTTCATTAACCACGTCTTAGATCTACTGACCCCGCGACTTTCATAGATCTTGGCTTTGATCAAACGATGCTTGCTAGATCTCCCAATCATTATGGAATATACCCCTTATCTTTGAGACCTAGCGACTAAGGCAATCTCCTTATCACATGAAAATTTGGCATATTCGCACCTTAACTGATGATCCCCCGACTGACCATGAAGGCTTGGGTCCATGCTACCACTTGTCAACATTGCACTGGCTTTTGTTTGCTTGATCAGCTCTGACAAAGCGCCAACTGTATTGCCAGAACAGACATCTTTTACTTTGAATCAAGAGACTACGTGACTATCCCTTCATTCAAGTAATTGGGACATGTTTGACCTTTTGACTAAGATCAGGTGATCACTTGACCATCGTTGATCCCTTCATTCTTTCATCCAATGACCCTCACTTAATCTCATGATATTCAGGGTAAACCCTAATTTATATCAAGACTTGGCGACTAATGAGGAAACACTAACCTATCATAGACTATAATTTGACCATGGTTTAGGAAATGTAAAGGGTCATGGAATCTCATGAAGATTTGCCAACTCAGGGTTTAGATAAGTGATAACCCGACTAAGGTATTAGTTTCTTAATCACGTGAAGAAAAGAGTAAACACAGAACATGAAGGGATACCATGACTAACCAATGGGATAAAAGGCACATGGGAAACTCAACATTTTAAGTGACCGAAAAGGTAATGACAAAACATAAGATAGCTAGGGTTTTCATTACAATGGTCACCCTTTTTTTTAGTAACTGTCATCCCTTCCCAATTTTAAGGGTTTCTCAGAGCAGAGACATAAAGGATACAGAGAAAGGAGGGAAGGTCATAAAGACATACCTTTGGCACAGGCTATGCTCTACCCTTGTGGGAGCCTCATTTAACCAAACTTGTCCAAATTTGAATAGTCATCAAAAATTGGATAACATTTTGGAAATTTTTGCTGGATGTTTGCCTACTAATCATAGAAACCAGTGGCCTCTGAAATATTCCATTGGGCATGGAGTCATTTCTGTGAACAAAACCTTCTTTTGATAGAGAAACAAATCTGAAGAAAAACTTATGTGCGCACGCACTTCTTGAAAAGCTTGGAAGTTAGACTAGAAAGCTTTGAAATAAAGAAGGAAATCTAATCTACCCTAAGCTAACTAGTGAAAAAGACTTGGTTAAACAAAACCATTCACTAGATTGTTAAAGTAGCTACCTTTTCTGATTAGAACACTTTGCAGTTAATGCATAAGGACAATTACAAGTATATGAGGCATGTATAGATTTGTCAAACAATAATAAGCTATCTCTACAAAAATGAGATCAAATTCACTTCCCTTAATCTAATCATGTGAAGGTACCTCAACAAACTCCATTTGGGCTAGGTATCTGATAGGGCAGCCACTTGAGATTTTGAAGGTAGAAACCTTCTGGCTGGCATCTTCCTTTTCTTCATGGTTGTCCTCTTTTACTATGGAAAGCCATATCATCTCCTCCTTAATGGTCAAAAAACTTTCATCTTCTTCCTTCAACCAGCCAAAAGCTCATCAAAGCTGTCAAGATCCTAAACATCTAAAATTGGCTCCAAATTTTTCTTAGGTGGTAGATTCCTTGAAAGGGGGTAATCTAAAATTGGATCTTCTATAGCAGGCACACAAATCTGAACTCCCACTCCAAGGAATAGGGGTTCATCATTCAGCCCTTCATAAAAAATCTCTATGATCTCTAAAAAATCATACTCTTCAAAGCCTTTGTCAATGTTCTCCTCTTGCTGCTGCAAATTTGTAGGGGTAATTATAAAAATAACTTCATCATCCTGCTCAACAAAATTAGGTAGCTCATCCACCAAGGTCATACCATCTTCTTTGATATCCACCATCTACTGATGTTGCACCTTTTGCCCTGGTTGATTTTTGTCGTAAGAAATGACATAGTCTTTGCTTCCTCACCAACAAAGATGGGAAACTCCTCAAATAGGTTCACCAAGATATCAACCTAAACATCCATCTCCACCTTCTCAATTTTCTGACCAAGTTTGTCATAGTCCTTACTGAGCTCTAAAGTCTCTGACCTCATCTCTTCTGCATAATCACAGAGAAGCTCATCTACCACAAGCTCCTGCCCTGATACAAAGCTAGTATCCTTGCAAAGGCTTGGTATTTGACAACCAGAAGGCAGAGATGGCCATTTCCATAGAATTTCATCACCCTACAAGACAATAGAGGTCTCTTTGGATGAATCATTTCCCTAGACAAACTGCCCCTGCAGATTAGTGGACTGATTTTCAATTATAGATTCTTGGACAAAAGCCTTTGCCTTGAAGCTTGGAATATGCTATTAAAGAGGCTTAAGGAAAGACATAGAAGGAATCTCTACCTTGAGTCTTGGTAAGTCAAAGCCTGCACCACCTTGGTGCTGCTCCTTTGTGGCCACCCTTGTTGCAACCACTTCTCGGGGCTGTTGATGTTCATGAGATGGCTGCAAGTGCTATGTTGGCTTCTGTGCTTCAAGAAGATCCTTGAAGCTTTGAAATGGATTCCTTGTAGGTTCCTCATGTGTAGGGTGTGGGACAAAATGATACCTCCAATTTGGAATCTTAGGGACAAGGGCTTCCCTTTCGGCAATTTGAGCTTTCAATTTTGCTGACATAATTTCAGCTTGGATTGAGCTCCTCTTCAAATTGTTTCACATGAAGCATCCCAATCTCAGGGATATATGCTTGCAAGGTTGTTGCTTCATGGTAGGGTGTTGATCCTTGAAAATATCCTTGAGTTTCCATATCTTTCTGCTCATAGGCCTGAGTTTCCATATCTTGCTGCGAATTCTTTATCTCAGATATTTGCTTGATCATGTCAAGTGTTTTAGCCTTTATCTTTTCTTGTTCTCTCATAAAATTTGAGATCTGAGGCTGCTGCCAAATGGGCTGAGAAGGGGGGTTGGGAGGTAAGTGTGGTGAGCCAACTACCTATGCATTAGCATCTCTTATTGTGCCTTTAGTGCCCATGGATTTTCTCTTTTGAGGGCTTGCTCATAATCTCTCACAAGAGCATAATCATTCGGGGCATGTTGGATATATTGGTGGCCTTGCATGGTATGGAAGCTTGGGGTTAAAGTAGGCCTTGGAGGGATTTGGTATTGTTGATGACTAGCCCACTGAATACTATTATCATAATAAGAAGGAGAATAACCTAACTGTCCATAGTAACTTGACATGTCTACTCATATAGTTAGCTGGAATTTTTTTTTTTAAATATGTAAAAACTTAGAACATACCAGCACTTTTATCTTTGAAACAAGTAGACCTTTGGAGTCATTAGATATGCAGTAGAATGACCTCTTCTAGGCCTAAATAATGTCATTGACATATTAGTGATAGCATGACTTGCAAGATAAAATTAGTTATGGATTCCCACTGGGCGTGCCAGAAAATGTTGAACACCTAGATTTGCACCCTTACCCAAGCTCTTGTAGTCTTGGTAATCTAGTGTAACATGGGATTTTGTCTCAAGGTTGTGGGACCTTTTTGCTAACCTAGACAAGACCTCCAGGTTCTAGGCTAGTTCCTCTCAATATGTCACCCAAATTTTCTTCTTAACATAAAAATAAATTCTTGACGGAAAAGGTATAGAAGGAATGCATGAAAGGGAAATGACTAAAAGCAAATTATCCTACTAGGTGATACACCAAAGTTAACTTGAATCATAACATATTAACTAATCTCAGTGTGAAACCTTGGATCTAATAGAACACAACCTTCTAGATAGGCTTGCATAAGTATTTCATAGAGAGGTCTGAGATAAACAGAGGCTATTTAGGGAAAGAAGTAATTTCACAAACAATAGCATATTCACTATAATTAGACACAGACTATGACCTGCAAACAAACATCCACTTCTACAATCAAAGATAGGAATGAGACAAAATGATAGGGGACTAAGGAATATCCACAAACTCATCTAAATCAAATCATCCACAATAGTACACAATATTGTAGAAAGAAAGAGGGCTCAGGAACTCCAATATTTCTCTAAAAAATCATTCAATATGTTGTAATTCAATAAGAGAAATTCAAACAAGAAAGCCCAAGGATAGAGAAAATGTCACAAAAATCCTTTGCAATGTCTGAATATCAATGAAAGATTACAGACTGTAAAAGTCAAAGGGAAGAAAAAATGCCACGGATAACTTCTGAGTAAGCAAAAATCTGAGCTCTAAAAGCTCTCAAAACTGATATATATACTCCTCAGCACGCAGGCTTGGAGTCCAAAAATGATTAGGGTTACATTAAAATATGTTTATTTTGAACAATAGAAACCCTAACTATCCCTTCTATCAAAAGAAACTCTGAGATTATCTATCAAAGATCAGATACATCTTTAAAAGAAGCTTTGTTATAATGAAAATATTTGAGAAAGGGCGGTGGATCTGATATGAAAGAAGACCAGTCAAATACATGCAATGAGATCTGATTAGGAAGCCCTATTTGGGTCAATTTGGCCTTCACTATTCATAGAGAATATTGGTAGAAATTTGATTGCCCATTCAAAAAAGTTGACTTAACCCTTACTCCGCCTGAAAGGTCACCCCTTATCTATCTAACCTTTGACAATAGGCTGCCATTACTATTTAAATCTGATCTACAAAGATATTTTGAATTTAAAATATAAAAATGGTCATGTGGCACCATCCTTTTCTTTTATCAGGCGGTTGAGGTTAAGACCTTGTTTCCTTTTAAATGAGAACCGTAGGATCATCTTTTCTTGGTATTTGACCTGCTTAGCCTACGTTGTGTCTCTACCCTTAACAACCAGCTGACCACAATTATCTTTTCCTTCTAAGTCACCAAGTCTCCTGAGTTTTTATTAACCACGGTTTAGATCTAGCGACCCCGCGACTATCATAGATCTTGGATTTGATCGAACAGTGGTCGCTAGATCTCTCGATCATTATGGAATATACCCCTTGTATTCAAGACCTAGCGACTAAGGAAATCTCCTTATCACATGAACATTTGGCATATTCGCACCTTGACTGGCGATCCCCCGACTGACCATGAAGGCTTGGGTCCATGCTGCCACTTGTCAACTTTGCACTAGCTTCTATTTGCTTGATAAGCTCTAACAATGCACCAACTATATTGCCACATTAGACATCTTTTACTTTGAATCAAGAGACTATGTGAGTATCCCTTAAGTCACGTAATCAAGAGACATGTTTGACCTTTTTACTAAGATCAGGCGATCACCCGACCATCGTTGATCCCTTTATTCTTTCATCTGACGGCCCTCCCTTATTCTTATGATCTTCGAGGTAAACCCTAATTTATATCGAGACTTGGCGACCAAAGGGGAAACACTAACCTAACATAGACTAAAATTTAACCATGGTTTAGTAAGTGTAAAGGGTCGCAGGATCTCATGAAGATTTTCCAACTAAGGGTTTAGACAAGCAATAATCCAACTGAGGTATTAGTCACTTAATCGCGTGAAGAAAAGAGTAAACAAAGAATATGAAGTGATACCATGACTGACCAATGGGATAAAAGGCACATGGTAAACTCGAAATTTTAAGTGACCGAAAGGTAATGACAAAACATAAGATAGTGAGGGTTTTCATTACAATAGTAACCCCTTTTTTTTGTGTAACAGTCATCCCTTCCCAATTTTAAGGGTTTCTCAGAGAAGAGACATAAAGGACATAGAGAAAGGAGGGAAGTTCATAAAGACATACCTTTGGCACAGGCTAGGCTCTACCCTGGT
This sequence comes from Thuja plicata, assembly GCA_018584345.1. Classification (NCBI taxonomy): domain Eukaryota; kingdom Viridiplantae; phylum Streptophyta; class Pinopsida; order Cupressales; family Cupressaceae; genus Thuja; species Thuja plicata. Next base: position 1,718,915 of record MU223519.1, on the reverse strand, counting down.
GGGAGCCTCATTTAACCTAACTTGTCCAAATTTGAATAGTCATGAAAAATTGGATAATATTTTGGCAATTTCTGGTGGATGTTTAGCTGCAAACATAGAAACTAGTGGCCTCTGAAACAATCCATTATGCATGGAGTCATTTCTATGAACAAAACCTTCTTCTAACATAAATATATTTGAAGTAAAACTTATGTGCGCGGGCACTTCTTGAAAAGCTTGGAAGTTAGACTAGAAAGCTTTGAAACAAAGCAAGAAATCTAATCTACCCTAAGCTATCCAGTGAAACAAACTTCGTTAAATAAAACCATTGATTGGATTGTTAAAGTAGCTACCTTTTCCTGATTAGAACACTTTGCAGTACATGCATAAGGAAAATTACAAGTATATGAGGCATGTATAGATTTGTCAAACAATAATAATCTGCCTCTACAAAAATGAGATCAGATTCACTTCCCTCAATCTGATCATGTCAAGGTACCTTAGCAAACTTCATTTGGGCTAGGTATTTGATAGGGCAGCCACTTGAGATTTTGAAGGTAGAAACCTTCTTGCTGGCATCTTCCTATTCTTCATGGTTGTCCTCTTTTACTATGGAAAACCATGTCATCTCCTCCTTAATGGTCAAAAAACTGTCATCTTCTTTCTTCAAACTAGCCAAAAGCTCATTAAAGCTATCAAGATCCTGAAGATCTAAAATTGGCTCCAAATTTTTCTTAGGTGGTAGATTCCTTGAAAGGGGGTATCCAAAAATGGATCTTCTATAGCAGGCACACAAATCTGAACTTGCACTCCAAGGAATAGGGGTTCACCATTCAGCCCTTCACAAAAAATATCTATGATCTCTGAAAAATCATACTCTTCAAAGCCTTTGTCAATGTTCTCCTCTTGCTGCTACAAATTTGTAGGGGTAATTATGAAAATAAATTCATCATCCTGCTCAACAAAATTAGGCAGCTCATCCACCAAGGTCATATCATCTTCTTTGATATCCACCATCTGCTGATGTTGCACCTTTTGCCCTGGTTGATTTTTTGTCATAAGAAATGACATAGTCTCTTCTTCCTCACCAACAAAGATGGGCAGCTCCACAAATAGGTTCACCAAGATATCAGCCTGAAAATCCATCTCCACCATCTCAGTTTTCTGTTCAAGTTCATCACAGTCCTTACTGAGCTCTGAATTCTCTGACCTCATCTCTTCCGCATCATCACAGAGAAGCTCATCTACCACAAGCTCCTACCCTGATACTAAGCTAGTACCCTTGCAAAGGCTTGGTATTTGAAAACCAAGAGGCAGAGATGGTCATTGTCATAGAATTTCATTACCCTGAGAGACAATAGAGGTCTCTTGGGATGAATCATTTCCTTGGACAAACTGCCCCTACAAATTAGTGGACTGATTTTCAATTATAGGTTCTTCGACAGAAGCCTTTGCCTTGAAGCTTGGAATATGCAGTTAAAGAGGCTTAAGGAAAGACATAGAAGGCATCTCTACCCTGAGTCTTGGTAAGTCAAAGCCTGCACCACCTTGGTGCTGCTCCTTTGCGGCCACCCTTGTTGTAACCACTTCTCAAGGTTGTTGATGTTCAAAAGGCAGCTGCAAGTGCTTTGTTGGCTTCTGTGCTTCAATAAGATCCTTGAAGCTTGGAAATGGATGCCTTGTAGGTTCCTCATGCATAGGGTGTGGGTGAGAATGATACCTCCAATTTGGAATGTCAGTGCCAAGGGCTTCCCTTTCAGAAATTTGAGTTTTCAATTTTGCTGACATAATTTTATCTTGGCGATTGAGCTCCTCTTCAAATTGCTTCCCATGAAGCATCCGAATCTCAGGGATATATGCTTACAAGGTCATTGCTTCATCATAGGGGGTTGACCATTGAAAATAGCCTTGATTTTCCATTTCTTTCTGCTCATAGGCCTGAGTTTCCATATCTTGCTGCAAATTCTTTATCTCAGATATTTGCTTGATCATGTCAAGTGTTTTAGCCTTTATGTTTTCTTGTTCTCTCATAAAATCTGAGATCTGAGGCTGCTGCCAAATGGGCTGAGAATGGGGGGTGGGAGGTAAGCATGGTGAGCCAATTTCCTATGCATTAGCATTTCTTGTTGTGCCTTTAGTGCCCATGGGTTTTCTCTTTGGAGGGCTTGCTCATAATCTCTCACAAGAGCATAATCATTTGGGGCATGTTGGATATATTAGTGGCCTTGCATAGTATGGAAGCTTCGGGTTAAAGTAGGCCTTGGAGGGCTTTGGTATTTTTGATGACTATCCCATTGAATACTATTATCATAATAAGAAGGAGAATAACCTAACTATCCATAGTAACTTGACATGTCTACTCATATATTTAGCTGGAATTTTTTTTTTTAAATATGTAAAAAATTGGAACATACCAGCACTTTTTATCTTTGAAACCAGTAGACCTTTGGAGATGCCAGATATGCAGTAGAATGACCTCTTCAAGGCCTAAATCATGTCATTAGTATATCAGTGATAGCATGACTTGCAAGATAAAATTCTTTATGGAGTCCCACCGGGCGTGCCAGAAACTATTGAACACCTAGATTTGCACCCTTACCCAAGCTTATGTAGTCTTGGTAATCTAGTGTAACATGGGAATTGTCTCAAGGTTGTGGGACCTTTTTCTAACCGAGACAAGACCTCCAGGTTCTAGGTTGGTTCCTCTTGATATGTCACCCAAATTTTCATCTTAACATAAAAATAAATTCTTGAGGGAAACGGGATAGTAGGAATGCATGAAAGGGAAATGACTGAAATAAAATTATCCTACTAGGTGATACACCAAAGTTAACTTGAATCATAACATATTAACTAATCTCAGTGTGAAACCTTGGATCTAATAGAACACAACCTTCTATATAGGCTTGCATAAGTATTTCATAGAGAGGTCTGAGATAAATAGAGGCTATTCAGGGAAAGAAGTAATTTCACAAACAATAGCATATTCACTTTAAGTTGACATAGACTATGACCTGCAAACAAACATCCACTTCTACAATCAGGCACTGGAATGAGACAAAATGATAGGGGACTGAGGAATATCCACAAACTCATGTAAATCAAATCATCCACAATAGTACACAATATTGTAGAAAGAAAGAGGGCTCAGGAACTCCAATATTTCCCTAAAAAATCATTCAATATGTTGTAATTCAGTAAGAGAAATTCAGACAAGAAAGCCTAGGGACAGAGAAAATGTCACAAAAAGCCTTTGCAATGTCTGAATATCAATGAAAGATTACAGACTGTAAAAGTCAGAGGTCAGAAAAAATGTCACAGATAACTTCTAAGTAAGGAAAACTCTGAGCTCTAAAAGCTCTCAAAAGTGATATATATACTCCTTAGCACGCAGGCTTGGAGTCCAAAAATGATTAGGGTTACATTACAATATGTTTATTTTGAATAATAGAAACCCCTAACTGTCCCATCTGTCAAAAGAAACTCTGAGATTATCTATCAAAGATCAGATAGATCTTTGAAAAACAGCTTTGTTATAATGAAAATCTCTAAGAAAGGGTGGTGGATCTGATATGAAAGAATTCCAGTTGAAATACATGCAATGAGATCTAATTAGGAAGCCCTATTTGGGTCAATTTGGCTTTCACTATTCACAGAGAATGTTGCCAGAAATTAGATTGCCCCTTAAAAAAAGATGACTTAACCATTACTCCACCTGAAAGGTCGCCTCTGATTTATCTAACCTCTACCAGTCGACTTCCATTACTGTTTAAATCTGATCTACAAAGATATTTTGAATTTAAAATATAAAAATGGTCATGTGGCACCAGCCTTTTCTTTTATCGGGCGACCAAGGTTAAGACCTTGTTTGCTTTTAAATGAGAACTGTCAGATCATATTTTCCTTGTCTTTGACCTGCTTAGCCCATGCTATGTCTCTACCCTTAACCGCCAGCCGACCACAATTATCTTTTCCTTCTAAGTCGCCAGGTCTCCTGAGTTTTCATTAACTGGAGCTTAGATATAGCAAACTTGCGACTGTCGTAGATCTTGGCTTTGATCGAACAACAGTCGCTAGATCTCCTGATCATTGTGGAATATACCCCTTATCTTTGAGACCTAGCGATTAAGGAAATCTCCTTATCGCATGAATATTTGGCATATTCGCACCTTGACTAGCGATCCCCTGAATAACCATGAAGGCTTGGGTCCATGCTGCCACTTGTCAACTTTGCACTAGCTTTTGTTTGCTTCATCAACTCTGACAATGTGCCAACTGTATTGCCACATCAGACATCTTTTACTTTGAATCAAGAGACTACGCGACTATCCCTTTAGTCGCGTAATCTGGAGACATGTTTGACCTTTTGACTTAGATCAGGTGATCACCCGACTATCGTTGATCCCTTCATTCTTTCATCTGATGGCCCTCCCTTAATCTCATGATATTCAGGGTAAACCTTAATTTATATCAAGACTTGGCGACTAAAGGGGAAACACTAAGGGCCCGTTTGTTTCACGGAATTGAATGGGAATTGGCATTTTTGAATTCCCAAAATGTTTAATTCCCTGTTTGACTCCAAAATTAAAAATAGGAATAGGGTTATGCAAATTCTAATTTTTGGTCATTTTGAGCATTCCGCTATTCCTTCTCAGACCTGGAATTGGAATTGGAATTGAAAGTATTATTTTGGGAAGGAAAATTCATTCCCATTTTTGTTTCAATAGTGTATATTATATTGCTATAAGGATGTATATATATATATATACGTGTGTGTATATATATGTGTGTGTGTATATACACATAATACACACAAGTGTATATACACACATGTATATATATACACATATGTATGTATATATACATGTGTGTATATATATATACATGTGTATATGTATATATATATATACACATATGTATGTATATATGTGTATACACATATGTGTGTATATGTGTATACATGTGTATATATATATGTGTGTGTGTGTATCTATACACACACATATGTATGTGTATATATACACATGTATATATATACATGTGTGTATATACACACATGTCTGTATATACACACATGTGTGTATATACACATGTGTGTGTATATACACACATGTATATGTGTATATATACATGTATGTGTATATATACATACATGTGTGTGTTTGTATATACACACATGTGTGTATATGTGTATATGTGTGTGTATGTGTCT
>MU223519.1:1702759-1713644 GCA_018584345.1 Thuja plicata | reverse complement strand
TATATACACACACATGTGTGTGTATATACACACACACATGTGTGTGTATATACACACATGTGTGTATATATGTGTGTATATATACACATGTGTGTGTGTGTGTATGTGTATGTGTGCAAAAACAAAATTCCAATTCCAATTCTAGTTGTGTGGAACCAAACACAAAATTGGCATCTTCTCAGTCATCTTCCAGGTGAACCAAACAGGGCAAGCCCATATTCTAGAATTCATTTTGAGAATAGTACAATTCCAGAATTGGAAATTTGAGCATGCACAAATTCTGCCAAACAAACAGGCCCTAACCTATCATAGCTTGAAATTTGACCATGGTTTAGGAAGTGTAAAGGGTCGCAGGATCTCATGAAGATTTGCCAACTCAGGGTTTAGACAAGCGATAACCCGACTGAGGTATTAGTCGGTTAATTGCGTGAAGAAAAGAATAAACACATAACATGAATCGATACCGTGACTAACCAATGGGATAAAAGGCACATGGGAAACTCGGCATTTTACATGACCGAAAAGATAATGACAAAACATAAGATAGCTAGGGTTTTCATTACAACAGTCACCCCCTTTTTTTTTTTTGTAACAGTCATCCCTTCCCAATTTTAAGGGTTTCTTAGAGAAGAGACATAAAGGACACAGAGAAAGGAGGGAAGGTCATAAAGACATACCTTTGGCATAGGCTAGGCTCTACCCTTGTGGGAGCCTCATTTAACCCAACCTGTCCAAATTTGAATAGTCATGAAAAATTGGATAACATGAACAACAGAAGAATACAAAAGAAAACACCCAGTTTCATGAAATGGGCAGAAGATTACATGTTTAAGACATGTCAATCATCATTTAAAGTTAAAGAAGAATCAAGCACTATGGATCATAGCTTCCATGACGGGGCAACAACTATAGGGTGGTATTCAAAGACAATGTAACAAATCAATATCATAGAGAAGAGAATGATTACAAGAATGGAGTAGCATTATACAAGCTGGTCATAAAAGGTAATAACACCCAGGATGATTATGTTGCACTCACAAAAGTCAGCCTTTAGCGCTTTCTAGTTTATACATGCATCAATCCATAATAACTTGGATATAGAGAAACCATCATTGATAAAGAATTTACATGGAACTATGAGGGCAATCCTAATATCAAGAGTAGTGTTATTATTAGCTACATTATGCAAAGGATGATGTCATGACAGTCATGGTGATCTCAGTAATACCAAGACAAGGATAGGATAATAATGGTGGGAATACAGTCATAAACAAGCCCAAATTAATGACAAAAATTAGATACATTAACTACAGTCAGGGGTAATTATGGCTTTATGCATAAAATGGAAAATAAAAAGAAGCAATACACAATGCTATTGTATACAATGAGAGTGAACAAGTTACAGTTTCAAATTCAGCTACAAGAAATCTCAGTTAGGCCCTCAAGGTTCATACTTGGTGTCTAAGGTTCTCATGTATACACATGATTTAGATAGTCATAGAGATCAAAAATACATTTTTATAAAGTGCATTCAATGAAAAGGCAGTTCAATATAGATGCTACTACAAGTATTAAGAGATGATCAAAAGATTCAAGGTATGGAACAAGAGAAGCTATTACTTTTTACAGCTAGAAGTCTGAAATATGACAGCTCCTGCAATGAAACTTCCATTTTCCTTCTTGGGTTTGTGAGCATTTGCACCTTCTTTATGAAATTATTATGTAGAAGTATGGGTAAAATTTAAGTTGTGTCATTGTATAGCTGGGCTTTTTGAGCACATGTACACTAGATATAGCAGTATTAGTCTTGGATAATCATTTGGTGCGTCACCTTAGGATTAAATTTCAGTTTCATGTTTCCTTCTAACCCTTTCCCTTAAAAAAAATTTTAGTTTAGGTGAAGTACCTAGGAAGCTGACCTTCTCCGAAGGTTTACTTCTTTTTTGGGTTACCCACAACTTAGAACTATTCCCATGTATCACTAGATTGCTAAGTTTACTCAGCAGGGTGCAGATTTTAGTATTAACAGGACCCTTGGAGCCTTTGGTGTACTTGGTCTTGAGGAGAGTTTGGGAACTTTGTATTTCCCTTATAAGTTTATTCTTTCTTTGCAAACTTGATCAAATCAATAACCACCCTACAACTCTACATCAATTGGTATCAAAGCCTAGGAGCATCCTAGCCTACAAGTTGAGAAGTATCTTTTGGGGTTTAGAAGATTTAGACTCCTTTTTTGATGCTTGGAGTTGAACCATCCTCAAAGAGTGTTCCAAACTGGTGACCTTACATCAGAAGAATCCTAGATTGGTGTGAATAGATGGAAATGACAAGGAGTGAAAGAGAATTGGCCAAGTTGTTGATGGAATACTTGGATGATGAGAGAAGAAGAGATGAAGAGAAGAAGAAGAGAGAAGAAGCAAGAAGACAAGAAGAGGAAAGGTTAAGAAGCCTAGAAGAGGCATTGGAAAAGAATCAGAGAAATTTGGAGTGGATTGCATCACTCTTTGAAAATGCAGAAGATGAAGATGTTAAAGAGCAATAGATAGCACATGAAGAAGAGGATGAACCTAATGGCAAAGAGGTTCTAAAAGTGGAATCATAGGTACAAGTTGAGGATGCTGATGGATGCAACAATGGATCAAGTCATGAAGGGCTTGAATGTGATGGACTGCTTCAAGTGGGGATAGTACTATGTCCTTTGGTGGTGATGAAAGATGGAAAACAACAAGGTACCATGGCTAAGGAGGAAGCCACAATGGCAAGTGAGTTGTTGGTGTGCCTAAGTGAATGGCATGGTGAAGACCAACAAGAGATGGCAGCAGGTGAGGAAGAATTTGATTGTAGAGTCATTGGAGAGGCTAAGGAAGTAGCCATGAATGTTGAGGAAGACTTGTAATGCCAAGAGATAAGTCATGGGATCCAAGATGCAGTGGTCTCATTGGGAAGAGAGACTAAGTCTGAAAATAATGGAGTGTTGCAGATAGAAGTAATGATCTCAAGGCATGGGACTAAAGATAGAATGCAGATTGGTGATCAGCTAGTGGTCTACATTTTTCCCATGGGAGGCAAACCTAAAGTTCAGATGAATGAGAACATTATGGATCAGCATCAAGCAAGGATGTCATGGATCATCAATGATGATCTTTTCAAACCAAGAGTAAAGATAAAGTTGTTTTGTTTTCTGACATTGTTTTTTTGCAGGTTTCCAAGAGGACTTGGAAAATCTTTAAAATTGGGGAGTATGGTGCAGGGGCACCGGTACGAAAGCACACTTTGGGGTCATTTGATGATCCAAGGGGAAATGAAGTTGATTAAGACCTATAAGGTCTCTTAATGATGTAAATGTGTCCATTAGTTCCCTTTTGAGGTAATTAAGTCAAATTTATAATGAACAATGCAATAAAAATGTAATATATCTTAGAAGTCCTAGTAAACGACTTAGGACCAAATTTGATGTAAGGGTGGCCAATAGTGCCAGATATGAAGACCCCCTTTTTTAGGAGGTATTGCCAGTGGCTTGATCAGCTCATCATCCTGACCCTTGTGAGCTAATACCTAGTTTTGAGAGTCCTAGTTGGCAGACTTGCTATTTTCAGTAAGTTTGGACTTACTATTTTAGTAAGTTAGTTTGGTCAATTTCCATTTTTGGTAGGGCAATATCAGTAGTGGTTAGTAATCCAAGTGATATTCAGATGTGCAGTGCTTTGACTGGGGACTTACTATTTATAGTAAGTCAATTTTTGGCAGTTGCTATTTTTGGCAATGCAATGGATGGCTCCGTCAGTTTGGCAAGATCAGTAGTGGATGTAGATTCTATCACTAGAGTGCATATTGGTTAATTAACTAATATTAACTAATAATGATATGTTATTAATTAATAATAAACTCATATTATTATAATAATACTTTATTATTATAATAATTTGGAAGTTCCTATTTCAGAGACTAGTTAACTGATATATCCTTTTGGAAACTATGGTGTCCGAAGAGTTATAAATACAGTTCCATTCTTAGTGCTGAGCATCGAATATTGATTATTAAAATTGGTCTTGGGAATTATTCCTAGTAATTTTTCAATATGTGCCCTTGCTGAAGTATAAGGGTCAAATTAGTTTCTCAAAGACTGATTCTTCTTGAGCTAATCATCAATTGATTGGTGAGGTATAATCAATTGTGTTTCCTTCTTACTATCTGCCTGTTGCTAAAGGAAAGAAGCATTTCTAAATTTGTTTATGCACATTGAGGGTACGAAATTATTCTGAAGATTTGTAGAGTTGTGTTAATCAAATTATAAATTCAATTGGCAAAGGTTACCACTGAATGTTGGGATTGAAGGCAACTTGAACTGAGGTCTGTATATGAGACCGTGTTTGTGGTAGCAACACAACAATCTATAGCCTGGGGCGTAAGGTGTATTTGATCCATGCTTGTAAGTCACGTGAGTACAACTAGGTCACGATTTAGCAGCAGGCCACGACTTCACAAAAGGGTCACATTTTTTAGCTGGGCGGCATCTCTACATCATGCCACATACTCCCTAGCCAGCTGCCTGTCTCTATTTTGGAGAAGAGGCATATAGCCTTAGCCCCGAGTTAAGGAACTTCTATCTTTGGGCCACGATCAGCATTCACGTGGATACACCATATGGGATCTAAGTTGATTAGATTGGATAAATTAAGTCATGGAAGTAATTAGGAATTAACTCTGTGAAGTTTGAATAATTTTTAAGCAATTAAAATACCAAAAAACACAAGTTAATAATTCAAATTTAGAATATTAACGACTAGTTATGTTTTGGTGGTAAAATGAGTTTAGGATTTTAAAACATGTTGTAATCACTTCCAACCACTTGGAATTAGCTATGGAATTTGGAAAATTGTCTATAAATGCCTAGGAATGATTGGGAAAGCATATGTATGGACTTGAGAAGCATTTGTACGGACAACATTATGAAAATGCAACAAGATTCAAAAGTTTCTTGCATATTTTGATATCTTATTGTATTTCTTTCATGTTTTGATCAATACAATGCATTATAGGATGTATTTGAAGTTTTTTTAATCCATCTTAGAAGGATTTTATTTTGAATTTTTCTTTCATATAGTCAAAGTTCTATAGATAGCCATTTTCACATTGTTTTTCTTAAGCAAAATGATGTAACAATCCCCTTTCTATTCTAACTGTGACTTGGGGATGGATTTTTGACTTGTAACATATGTAATTATACATTCTAATACAGGAATAAATTAGAGAATGTAGATGTTCATCAATTTGGGAATGTTGGAGTGCTTGGGTGCATGAAAATGCATGGAAATTGATGCCACAAGTGTAGCAGTAGGGGATTTGGCTTAAGAAGGGCATGCTTTTGTGTGAAAAATAAAATTTACATGTCAAATAAGTTGTGAATCCTTAAGGAGGGGTTCTGGAACCGAGTTTTGAGTCTTTTTTTAGAAGGACCTAATTTTTGGAGCAATTTGGTGAGGGTATGTTAGAAACCCCATAGAGAAACTTGATATTGATGAAGTAATCTGATATTCCTTGGTTTTGGACCATTATAAGACTCTGTACCAAGTGGCATAATGGGGCAGCAGATATAAATGGTACTTCCTTTGTAAATCCATGCAATTAGCCCTCTTGGGAAACCTGGGACAGTCATGTTTTGGAACAATTGGTCCAAAGTAACAATATCTGAGTTTTGAATATGTTGTCTAACTAGATAATGGATATCTAGAAACCTATTTTATTTTGGAATTTTTTTTGGAAAATATGGAGTTAAGTGGCAGATTTGGTTGTTGTTGTGCTACAAGAGCCTAGGCCTAATAGGAGTGATTTCAAGATGAGAGTGTTGGGTGGGGTTTCTGACCAAATAACATTTTGAAACCATTTGTATTAGACCTAAAGAAGTAGTTGGAACCATTGTGGGCATTGGGTAAAGCCTTGGTTGGGTTTTGGGACCCTTGGAGCCTTTGGTGTACTTGGTCTTTAGGAGAGTTTGGAAACCTTGTATTTCCCTTACAAGTTTATGCTTTGTTCTTCTTGGAATCGATGATTTTCCCTTTGCTGGGGTTCCCAATGCTTATCTTTACCATTTTATGGTACTTGGAAAATTTTTGATTGGCTGTATTTTGGTATGTGGTCCTACTGTTTTGTGCCTCTTCATTCTTAGAGCTGGCACCAAATTTTCCTTGCACTTGTTTCCACCACCTCCTTCGTATAGTGTTTTTAACACTATCCAACTCTCTTTCTCTTCCTAGTCCTGCTCGTATGGTTGCAGACCATATGGACTATCATCCTTGCTCTGCAGATTGGTCACTCATCCGTATGTTGTGAGCTTCCTTCTTGGTATGCACCTTCTCTAGCAACCTTATGCCATCTTGCCTCCTCCCAGTATCTTTAGTTTCCACTGCACACAATCTTTCTTGCTTTGAATTTTGTATGACCAGCCTCAATTTCATATGTAGCCCTATCATACGCACAATGTTGTCTTAGCAATGTACTCCCTCCACATGAAGTGGGCTCTTGACAACTCCCAAACTCATACACGAGTTGCCTGTACTTTTTGCTTCTTCAACTTGTATGTTTGGACAAGTAGCAGATTAGTTCATAGATTAGGTCGCTGGTGGACTACAAGAGCCTAGGCCTAATATGAGTGATTTCAAGATGAGAGTGTTGGGTGGGTTTTCTGACAAAATAACCTTTTGAAACCATTTGTATTAGACCTAAAGAAGTACTTGGAACCATTATGAGCATTGGGTAAAGCCTTGGTTGGGTTTTGGGACCCTTGGAGCCTTTGGTGTAATTGGTCTTTAGGAGAGTTTGGGAACCTTGTATTTCCCTTATAATTTTATGCTTTCTTTGCAACCATGATCAAATAAATAATCACCCAAACATTCTGCATCAATTGGTATCAGAGCCTAGGAGCATCCTAGGTGAGAAGTTGAGAAGTATATTTTGGGGTTTGGAAGATTTAGAGTCCTTTATTGATGCTTGGAGTTGAACCATCCTCTAAGAGTGTTCCAAAGTGGTGACCCTACATCAGAATAATCCTAGATTGGTGTGAAGAGATGGAAATAAAAAGGAGTGAAAGAGAATTGGCCAAGGTGTTGATGGAATACTTGGATGATGAGAGAAGAAGCAAGAAGACAAGAAGTGGAAAGGTTAATAATGCTAGAAGAGGCATTGGAAAAGAATCAGAGAAATTTGGAGTGGATTGCATCACTCCTTGAACAAGCAGAAGATAGCACATGAAGAAGAGGATGAACCTAATGACAAAGAGGTTCTAAAAGTGGAATCAGAGGTACAAGTTGAGGATGTGGCAATGGATTAATTCATGAAGGGCTTGAATGTGATGGACTACTTCAAGTGGGGATAGTACTATGTCCTTTGGTAGTGATGAAAGATGAAAAACAAGAAGGTACCATGGTTAAGGAGGAAGCCACAATGGAAAGTGAGTTTTTGGTGTGCCTAGGTGAATGGCATGGTGAAGACCAACAAGAGATGGTAGCAGGTGAGGAAGAACCTCATTGTAGAATCATTGGAGAGGCTAAGGAAGAATGCTGACGAAGACTTGGAATGCCAAGAGATAAGGCATGGGATCCAAGCTGCAATGGTCTCATTGGGAAGAGAGACTAAGTCTAAAAATAATGAAGTGTTGCAGATAGCAGCAATGGTCTCAAGGAATGGGACTAAGGATAGAATGTAGATTGGTGATCAACTAGTGGTATACATTTTGCCCATGGGAAGCAAACCTAAAGTTCATATGAATGAGCACATTATGGAGCAGCATCAAGAAAGGATGCCATCGATCATCAATGATGCCATGGATCATCAATGATGATCTTTTCAAACCAAGAGTAAAGATAAAGTTGTTTTGTTTTCTAACATTGTTTGTTTGCAGGTTTCCAAGAAGACTTGGAAAATCCTTAAAATTGGGGAGTATGGTGTAGGGGCACCATGGCAGGAAAGCACACTTTGGGGTCATTTGATGATCCCAGGGGAAAATAAGTTGATTAAGACCTATAAGGTCCCTTAATGATGTAATTGCATCCATTAGTGTCATTTTGAGGTAATTAAGTCAAATTTGTAATGAATGATGCAATAAAAATGTAATATGTCCTAAAAGTCCTGGTAAAGTACTTAGGACCAAATTTGATGTAAGAGTTGCCAATAGTGTCAAACAGGGTCTAAGTTTATTAGATAAGGTTAATTAGGTCCTAGAAGTAATTAGGAATTGACTCTGTGAAGTTTGAATAAGTTTTAATCAATTAAAATGCCAAAAACACAAGTTAATAATTCAAATTTTTGAATATTAACAGCTAGTTGTGTTTAGGTGGGAAAATGAGATTAGGAGTTTAAAACATGTTGTAATCACTTCCAACCACTTGGAATCAGTTGTGGCAGTTGAAAAATTGTCTATAAATGCCAAGGAATGATTGGGAAAGCATATGTACAGACTTGAGAAGCATTTATACAGACATCATTCTTAAAATGCAATAAGATTCAAAAGTTTCTTACATATTTTGATCTCTTATTGTATTTCTTTCATGTTTTGATCATTGTAATGCATTATAGAATGTATTTGAAGTTTTTTTATCCATCTTAGAAGGATTTCATTTTGAATTTTTCTTTCATATAGTCAAAGTGCTATAGATAGCCATTTTCACATTGTTTTTCTTAAGCAAAATGATGCAAGTATCCTCTTTCTATTCTAACTATGACTTGGGGATGGATTTTTGACTTGTAACATATGTAATTATGCATACTAATGCATGAATAAGACAAAGAATGCATATGTTCATCAATTTGGGCAAGTTGGAGTGCTTGGGTGCATGAAAATGCATGGAAATTGATGCCACAAGTGTAGCAGAAGGGTATCTAGCTTAAGGAGGGAATGTTTTTGTGTGAAATAGAAAACATACATATCAAATAATGCTAAAATAGGCTAAAGAAAGTTGAATTCAAGAGGAAAATATAGAACACAAGTACAAAAGAATAAATCATATCAGATAATAAGACACACATAGAAAATTGGAAATGAAAGTTGAAGCTGACTTGTCAAGACTCCAATGCTAGGCACAAATATCCTGAAGATGTTTTGATAAGAGCCAATGTGAGGAATGGTCTAATCAAAGACCTGTGGAACTATCCTCAAAATATGGAGCTAAAAAAATATTAAAGAAATGTTGAGTACAAGTGGCATACATTTTTCTACTATTGTAACTCATAAAATGTTCCTCTTATTCTTTTTTGTCCATATGTATTTTTTTTGTTGTCTAAAACCTTCTAATATGCACTTGCACACATGAAAGAGAGGAAAACATTGTGTTGTATAGGGGCTTGCCTTGGTCAAGCCCCTTTATGGTATTCCTACTACAAAAATTATGATGATAATAATAAGAAATATTTGCTATTAGTGAGTAGAGGAAAAATTACTAACATAAATGATCATGATTACTTGAGATGTGAAGCCCTTGCTTGCGCTCCATACAAAGTGTTTATCAAGTCCCACAAATGTTAGTACAAAACATGATAAAAATAATAAGAAAAAATATTACTAGGTTGTAGAAGACAGGGCACTTTATAATATCCTCACACTTATTACCGTGATTGACTTTGACTCATTGCTAGAGAGATAAGAAATTAAATAGATCATCCAAACAAGATTTTCAAATGACGAAGTGATACATTAATATGCAACTTTAACATTTATGTACGCAAAAATTCAAAAAAATTCATCTACATGGTCACATCTACTAAAAGCCCAAAACCAATATTTGAACATTAAACACAGTGAAGAATTTAATAAAAATAAAATGTCATTCAAGGGAAATACAAAACATGAAGAAGACACATATAGGACATAAAGCATAAATGAGTTAGACTTGACACAAACACATAAGACACAAAAGCATATATGAAAGATAGGGAAATAAGATATAAGGAGGAACTTGAAACAAAAATTTGAAGCTAATTTGACAGGAATCCAGTAATAGGTGCTACTGTCCTCAAGCTATTCCAACAAGAGCATGTGAAGAAAATGATCTAAGGAAACAATGGTGCTATCCTCTAAATGTAGAGAAAAAATCAAAAGATTGAATATATGGTTGTTGATGACTAATTATTTAATACTATTCAAAGACTATAATTGTTCATCATAGTTTTTTCTATCCATCTAAGCAACTTTCTTAGTCTAAATCCTTCAAATTTTGCAATTGAGCACATGAAAAACTCTAAAATATTGTCTTATATATGGTTTTGAGTTTGTCTAATCCTATGTTGGTGTTCCCACCTCAACAACTATGATAATCATAAGAGCAATTGTGTGCTCTTAGGGGAATAGAGAAAAAATGAAAATAACATAAATTAATTTGATTGTCATAATTGTGAAGCATTTCCTTGAGTAAAGTTCAACATGAGTTGTTGATAAAGTCTTACAAGTATTAGAAACCAAAAAAATTACCTTAATATTTACTATGAGCTAGGCTTAAGAAGGCTAAATTGAACAAGTTTCACATAATGCAAAAAATAAAGAACACAAGTATGGAAGAATAAATCAGATCTGATAATGAGATACACATAAGGACCTAGAAATGAAAGTTTAAGTTGACTTTCTAGACTCACACTCTAGGCACCAATATCCCGAAGATATTTTGATAAGAGCAACTATGGAGGATGGTCTAAGAAAACACCAATGGAACTATCATCAAAATATGGAGTCAAAACAAACTTACAAAAATGTTGAGCACTAGTTGCATACGTTTTTGTACTTTTGTAAGTCACAAAATGTCCACCTTGTTCTTCTTTGTGCATATTTGTTGGTATTGTAGTATAAAACCTTCAAATATGCACCTGCACACATGAAAGAGGAAAATATTGTGTTGTATAG
>MU223519.1:1660815-1688693 GCA_018584345.1 Thuja plicata | reverse complement strand
TTCAATTCCTCTCATTTAATTAAATAAAATTCTTCTAATTTATTTAATTGAAAGAAAACCCCTCTTTTAATTAAATAAATAAAAATCCCCACTTAAAGCACTTTATTTGTTGAAAAAGGAAATAAATAAAATAAAATAAAATAAAAATCTCTTTTTCATCACATTTTCCTAAGTGGTGGGTTTTTGCCTCTTAATCTCAACCATTGATCAATTCTTTTTGCCTCTTAATCTCAACCATTCACTTTCCTATATAAGGAAATCTCTCCTCATTTTCATATATTAGCATTTTTAGTATTGTTATGTTGCAGGTTTGGAGAGCAATTTTGGAGGAGCATTTAAGCATTTGAGCTTGGATATTTCAACTTTTCTCTTCTTGTCTCATTCCTTCTTGCATTCATGTCTATTCATATAGATTAGAATCATGTTTATTTCCATAGATTAATCTTGCATTTGCATTTCCTTTCATAGATTAATATGCATTGTTATCATTTAGATTAATTTCCTTTTATGCATTNCAATCATATAGATTAGATCTCATTTTCATGCATTCAAATCTCTCATTTCATGGTGTATTTGCAATAGACACAACTAGGTCTATCTGAGGGCCTTCATTTTACATTTTTACACATCCATGACTAGAGAGCTATGGATCGATATTTGAGGCCTCATTCTTTAGCAACCTAGAATGGAATGATTCATAGAAGTGTGACAACATTTTAGCACACAACCTGAAATGTGAATCCCTTCCTTATGCTCTATACAAAGTGTTTATTAAGTCCTACAAATGTTAGTACACAACATGATAAAAACACAATTAATGATATTACTAGATTGCAGAAGACAAGGCACTTTAATATATTCTCACACTTATTACCATGATTGACATTTACTCAATACTAGAGAGATAAGTTATTAGATTAAATAGATTGTCCATCCAAGATTTTCAAATGACAAAGTGATCCAATAATATGCAACTTCACTTTATGTATCCAAGAATTAAAAAAAAAACATCTATATGGTCACGTCCACTAAAATCATAAAACCAACATTTGAACATTACAATTTGCAGCCAAATTGGCATGACACGGAAGTTGAATGCTTGTGCCCTACCATAATTAGTTGCTCAAAAGGCCAGGCACTATAAGATATGCATAATATTGCCAATCTAAACCTGCAAGGAAAGAAAATTCCCATGCATCAATATGAAAACAATCTACGTTGAGACATTTATCAATCCAAAATTTCCTTCATGGGAATTACATAACATTAAAAACACACGCATAGCAAGTAAAGTATACACAAAGAAGACACGAATATGACTTGTAATACATGAATCATATATGAAAGACAAGAAGCAAACACACCAAACACACAATAGAGGTAAAACACATAGAATGCAAGACAATTAAGATGTATATAATGAAAATGACAACAAACAAAGATTCCAAGTCAGAGGTAATGAGACAAATTTGTAAGCTTCTCTTCACAGCAACTATCATCCTCAAAATACAACAAACACACTGAAGATTTTAATCAATATAATATGTCATTCAAAAGAAATATAAAACATGAAGAATTCATATATAGGACATAAAACATACACAAAGAGGACATGAATTAGATATAATAAAAATACGTAAAGTACAAAGAATATATGCAAGACATGGAGAAAACACACAAAACATGTTATAGATAGAGTAAACACACATGATATGCACAAAAATTAACAAGTACATAATAAGAATACTAGTAAACAAAAAAAATTAAAAAATTTAATCAATACACAAGTCATTTCCTGAAAATAAAGAACATGAAAAAGAGACACATAGGGCATAAATTATACACAAACCAAACATGATTGATGTAGATTAAGAATTGATTTCAAACTAGCACACAATGATCTAATCAATTCAACTTAAGTATGTACTAGGTTCACAACATAACCACATTGCTTCTTAAGGTTATTGGGCATAAACCATACAATATTGGGTTGCTCAAGTCCTCTCACCATGCATCGTGATGGCCTACAAACTATCATTCCCTCAACTAACTCAAAACAATACATAGTTTTATCCAACCCTCTATCAACAAGGACTTGTAACTATTACTCTATAAAATGACATCAACATTGATGTAGAGAAGGGGTTCAAATAAACATAAATGAGGTGTATTTCACAACAATGGGATAATTCCTCTTTGCACTAAACTCTCTTCTTCTTGTC
Source organism: Thuja plicata (assembly GCA_018584345.1). Classification (NCBI taxonomy): domain Eukaryota; kingdom Viridiplantae; phylum Streptophyta; class Pinopsida; order Cupressales; family Cupressaceae; genus Thuja; species Thuja plicata. Next base: position 1,686,471 of record MU223519.1, on the reverse strand, counting down.
ATGACCTTCACAAGGCTACAAAGCTTCAAGTGGGCACCAATAATGGTTCAATACTTCACAAACTTCAAACTAGCATTGGAGACACCTTTGATCAAGTAGATATAACATATTTAGACCCTCAAAAACCCTTAAGAGTTATGGTTATTCAATTTACTAGGATCTACACACAAACATGCCTAATCTCGTGTAGCCCTCCTAGCTTAAGAATCTGAACATAACTCTTGAACCTGACTGGATCTCCACAAGATGAACCTAGTTTTGGATACCCTTTTGGGGATTATTCAACATATCAAAAACTTGACTAAGGGTACTTTGGATCTGCCCTTAAAATTGACTAGTAATTCTGATCCTAGGCCTAATTAGTACAACAAATCAAGTATTTTTGTGATTTCTTCCTGAACCTTGGCTGCTTAGTTCTTGTTCATCTGGTAAGGTTGTCTACACACTGGTCTTGCTCCTGGTATCAATGGTATTTGATGGACACACAACTCTAGTGGTACTCCTTTCAGGTCTTGTAGGTCCACGCGGATACATCCTCGTATTCAAGAAAGATCTTAAAAGCTGTCACCTTCAATACTGGATCCCAATCATCTTGTATGAGGATCTCTTTGGGTTTGTCCTTCTCACCCAGGTTTATTGTTTGCAACTTGGCCTCCTTATATTCTACCTTCTTATCAAATATATGTGTTGGTTTGTTATTGAGGGTTGTCGTACCCTCCCTATATTCCTTATAACCTTCCGAGTAACTTTCTTATGGTTCGGCTTCTTGAATGTGCAACATATTGCATTCTGGTTGGAATACCTCATAGCCTCCCATCTGCTAGTAAAATAGGCCATTGAGGGAACATGTTTCATCTTTTGAGCACTCCCCTAGTTGAAGCACTCCTTCATCTAGTTCCACTCCTACCTGGTCTTCTCTCTCTGCCTCTGAATCGGATGCGAGATCCTAACTTACACACTGGTTCCTTAGATCTATTGTGTAATTTCTCCCGTTTACCTCTATGGATAGGGTATTTTTTCCAATTATGGGTGGCCTTTGCTGTGACTAGTTGACCTCTCCCCAATAACTCATCATACCCTTTCTTCTCTAGGGTAATCACCAAAAAGTCACGGAGGAACTATTGTGGACCAATCATTACCTTTTGCCCCATCAAAGTTCCTATTGGCTTGATTTCATGCTGGTCTACGAATTGAAATGTGGGTCACCAGGGTGTACATTTCCCTAGTGCCTTCCAAGTCTCCTTAGGTAGGACATTCACACCGGACCCTCTATCGACAATAGTATTTGATAGTTTACATCCTATTATCTCCATTTTGACTACTGCTAGTATCCTCCCCATTCCTATGGTGAATAGGGTATTGGTTTTTTTCTTCTTTTGCTTCCTCTTTCTTCTCCCCCTTGGAGGTTACCTCTTTTCTAATTATTCCTTGTGTTATGGCTACCCGCAACTGAGGTAGTGTTTCTAATAGATCCACAATTTTCACTAGAATGGTGGTCTCCAGTACTTGTTTCATGATGTTTGGTACTGGCCATTTGTTTGGGAGTTTAGCCGTACTTACTCTCCCTTCCTCTACTATGTTATCTCTAATGTCCTTTCTAGCTTCTTGAAATCTTTCTCTCTCTATAGCTATATCTGGGTATGCAAGTTGCTTGGCCTACATTCTTGTGATGGCTAATACTTGGTTTTCAGGCTCTACAATTTCTATCATGTTCACCCCCTTTTGTCTAGGGCAATTTCCATCCTCATGATTACCTAGCCCACACGACTTACACAACATCCCTTCAATCTGTTATCCACCATTCTGGAAATCCCATGCAAAATGTCCCCATTCGTTGCATCACCTACATTGAATATGGGTCTTCCTTTAGAATCATACTGGATTGCTCTTCATGGTGTTGTTATTTTTGTTATTATTATTGTTGTTGTTCCTTCCCCATCTATTGTTCCTACACCCTCCTAGTGAAGCTTCTGTAGTTGTGTTATGTGAAGGGGTGGAGGGTGGTGTGGATTGTTCTCCTTGGGTAAAGAATACTTGTGCATCCATGCCTTTAGATTGTAGGGATAGTCTTTGATTGTGTGGCCTAACACCTGACAGATGTCACAGAAGGCTTTGCGCGCGCATGTCCTTCCTTTTCGCAATCTATACACCACAGCTCCCTCCCCTCTCTTTTTTCTTCCTTACTTCCTATTACTTCCTTCATTAGGTGCATCATGTCCTTTCTCAAAGCTTGGATGGTCTTGGATTTTTCCCCGCTCTCCTCTGAACTCTCACTCCCGCATACCTGTCTCTTTGCTTTGGAAATTTTGTTCTCACTTTCTATATCCATTGCTCAGGTGCACGCCTCTCCAAAGGATGATGGTGGTACTATCTTCATTTTCCATTTTAAGGATGGGGTTAACCCTTCAATAAAACACCTTTTTTAATCTATCAGTAGGTTTGTTGTCCAGCTTCCCTATCAATTCCTTGAGTCCCCTGCTATATCACCTGACTGATTCATTTTTTCCTTGCCTAGTATTATAAATTTTGTGACTATCTCATCATCATCACCTAGGAGTCTGAATTCCTCCTCAAAAGCGATATGAAGTTCCTTCCATGTGGTCTTATTCGTAGCATCCAAGTCTATATACCAATCAATAGCTATACCTCTTAGTGTGCCATGGAAAGCTTTTAACCATTTATCCGCATCATTTTCTCCATTGGCTTGCCATATAGTGATACACATTTTACAATGATGAGCAGGGTCCTCCGATCCTTCTCCTGTAAATCTAGGGAGTTTTTCTTTGACTAATGCCATTCTCCTTTCACTCTTCCCTCTTGTCGGGATGCTCCCTCCTATTAGGACACTCCCTCCTATCGGGATGCTTCCTCCTGTTGGGACACTCCCTCTTGCCATAATAATTCCTCCTGCTGGGACACTTCCTCCTGTCAGGATGCTCCCCCCTAAGCTACTAATATCTCCTTCCCCTTGTGATTCCTCTATATAGCTAGAGCTTTGTTCCTGTCGGTGCTCTCTTTGTGTGGGTGTTTCAGGATTCTTCCACCCTTCCTTCCTTCTTGATGCTTCTGAGATAGCCAAGTTGGCTATACCTTATATTGTGTTTTCAATCAACCTTTCATCAATTTGTCTTGCACTTAGAGGCTGGTTAACCAATCCTCTTAAGTGGTGACATCTTTCTTCTTGTTGGTGCAGACCTAGAATTCACAAGGCAACTTTCTCTTCAGTTTCTTCTTCTTGCCTACACTTGGGATACTTATTTGGAAGCAGGGGAATGAATTTTTGTTTGGTTGTTTTCCTTGGATTATCATGCTCCTCTAGTTCCCATGTACTTCTTTCCACCAATTGTTGGAGCACTTGTTGTCTTCCTTGCTCTCTTTCCGTTTTGGTTCTTTCTTCCTCCATGCATACCAAATTTCTAGCCAACAGTCGAGGAATTTTTCCAAGTAAATCATACAACGCTGATGGTACCGAAATTTCATCTCATACCATGCTCTCTACAAACCACTCTCTCTTGGGCTTCCCTTCGCATGTACTGGTCAACTAAAACCTTCCAAGACACCACTAGATCTCGTGTCACCTGATCTTCTCTTGTTATTTCCTCCTCTTCTTTGTCACAATTTTTTATCTGTATACATGGTAGGAAGGGTCTTCCCATTACTCCATCCTACCCAATCGACAACCTTCAGCTCCAGACTTAGGTAGCGATGCCAAAATGTAGAAAGGTTATTAGCACAGGAAATACAGAGAAACAAAACATTAAATCAACTATACCAACATACTTGTTATCACTCAAAATTGCACCCTAATCAAGTTTGATGAATACTTGATCAATTTTGAGGAACATGGAAACAAACCAAGGTTGTGGGTAACCTATAGCTGGAATGAATCTCTACTTCCTGTCTAATAACTCACCTGAAACCACCTAAAACTAAACCTTTTGCTGGAGGAGAGGTAGAAGGATGAACAAAAATAAATCTAACTCCTAAAGGGTGATGCACTAGAAAACTATGTTCTGAGATCCACAAATATAATAGACACACAATAAGAAAGGCAACATATACTTCTTTGCACAGTCCCACTAATTCATAATCTCTGCATAATCAATTTGTAAGAAGGCTTATAATATCAGTCTCTAAAAGGAGAAAAATGATCTCTCACAATCTGGAAAATTGATTAAACACAACTCACAATCTGCAAAGAAAATACTACATAAAAGCACCAACATGCAATACAAATTTGAGGATAAATGATATCACAGAAATCTGCTCCTACACTAAGCACACAATAACAGACCAAGTGAGGAAGGCATAAGCTATAAATCACATAAAAAAGGTGTCCTGAACCTGCATATCTTTGAAAATGGGTTACAAACTCTCTTTGCTTTTGTTAAGAACTTAGAAAAATAGTTACAAAACAACAAGCCAAAGGAAAAAGAACTTCTTACAAATGAGCCTTCAACTCATATTTATGCTTTTACATGCCAACTGCATCATTAATGTTGGTAATAAATTCTGGGTCGGATTCAGCCTATCTAGCCACCTTTTAGCCCTTCAAAAGTCTATAAAAATGCAATTTGGTGACCCAAAAGTTATGCCCAAATAATATCATCATAAAGACTCCCTCATAAATGCATCTCTATCCCCTAAACAGCCCATAAGGAGCTTCTGGAAAGTAATAACTCTAAACTGACACCTTATCCCATCCTTAAGACTTTAGGACATGACATAAATCTTTAATAACATCTCTCTTGACTTCTAAAAATAAAATAAAATATCAATTTGCACTTCAATTAATAATTATCAAATAATTCATACATTTAATAAATATGAGAAATATTTATTTAAGTGATGAAAATTCTTAATACTTTTATTTTATGAATAATAATGATTATTAATTATTTCATAGTTTATCATTTTAACCAATATTAGTTATATTAATAATATTGATTAAGCGATCACCAATCACTTAATAATATTATTAATATAATAATGTTTGTTAAAATAATATATTATAAAATACTTAATAATCGTTATTATTCAATAGTGCAAATAGATATTTTATTCTTATTTTAAAAAGCCGAAAAGAGATACTATTGCTATATTTCAAGCTTTTGCATTTTTAATTTAATTTTTTATTAAATAGTTTATAAAGTAATATTTAATAAAAATTAAATACAATTAGGAATAATGCAGAATAATTATAAATTTATATCTATATTTATTGAGTAATAAAAATACATTACTTGATAAATATTAACATTTATTAAGTAATATATCTTTATTATTTAAGAAATATCAAATATAAATTTATAATTATTTTGCAAAGGCATAAATCCTTATGACACAAAATACCCTTAAAATATCTTAAGGAAAAAAACCTTCTCTAGCTTTTAACGTGATATTAGGGGTTTGAAGCCCTAAAACACAAATCAATTTTTTATTTTCTCTTTGCATATGCGAGCTCTACCTGGGTGCACCACCATGAGGGTTGAGGGTTTGCAGCATCTTCCTTTGGAAAGCGAAGAAGCTCTGAGAGCATACCTTTGCGCAGGCAATGTACCAATTTTATTTTGTTCTTCCTCTTGCTTTGGTTGTCTCCACACATGCGGCCGCCATGGTTCGCTGGGGTTTATTTGCGGATATTTTAAGAAGTTTGATGGAGATCTGATTTGCTGAGAGGTAAGGTTGAGCATCTTCCTCCATTCCCCTCTGCTCTTTGCTAATCCACACTCACTTATGGTTTAATTTTCTATTTTTCTATTACTTCAAGGAAGTGATAAAACCATTTCTTCCATCTATGCTTTAGATTATTTTATGTATTTCGAGAGCAATGAAGAGATGGACTCTTTTTCTTTCTTTTTTTTTCTCCTTTTTGTATGCTGGCTTTCTGGGTAAAAACCATGACTGTTTAGACAGATATTTTCTAAAAATTTATAACTTCTCTCTATGAAAATGTGGCTTTGTTTGCAAAATGACTTCAAGCTGTTGTTTTCTCTTGCTAAATCTAAAAATATGTATCTTTATTCCACTGCAATATACTATTTTAAAGAAATGTGTGATCCTTTCTATGCTTTTTTAGAAAATTTGAAGCTTTCTCCATGTTGTAGCAAATGTGGCTCTATGGAAATTCTTGGTGTCTGATGTATGAGAATAATGCTATTGCAATCTTCGTACTCTTTTTCCTTGTATGCTCGCTGGAAAAGACTCAATCTCTTCTTAAACACCTCCATTGTTTCATATTGCTTTTGGTACTACTTTTAGCTCATAGTATAATAACAATGACATTGATTCCTTTTTGTGATAGCTCTGTGATATGTATTTCCATTACTTTGTCCATGCTGCCTTTTGTAACCTTTTCATGACAGTCATATCCTTTTTTAATAGAATGTTGTTTGAACTAGGAATTCTGAAACTAAACATGTCACTATTGTACATGATCCCCTTTACAATGAAAAATTCTGCTAGCCTGACCTGTTACTTGTTGTTCCTCATTGATTGTCATTTCATTTGATGTTACTGTTGGCATTACTCATGGTAGTGTTTTCAGATTTAGATTCATGATCATATATTGAAAGCATCAACAACTATGACTATGATACGATCTTATGATTCACTGTCTATCTTTATCACAATCATGGTGTAAATCTATCATGTTATTGCTGCTACAAAATTATTTGAAAGACATTTGTAATTGCAATATCATGTAGCTGTACACTACCATTGAATTTCAGCATTGTGTTTATTTTTCACTTATCTTGTCTTTTTAAACATTGTATGGAAACAACCATGTAGTTGTTCTGAATCATTGATCTCGTCTTCATAAAATTCAGCATATGCACTCATTGATGTTCATGCTCATGTTCACTTGATCTTCTTGAAAACTATGCTGATTTATTTTATTCAATAACTACATTATCCTGTAGCAATATGTATTTGTCCATTTCTTGATTGGTCCAAATCATATCATTTGTTGTTCTATCATGATTCCAATGGCTCCTTATCGCTGCCTCTAAGGTTCTTTGGAACCCCTATTTTCAACACCATCATTGACTATATAGAATCATTGTAGAAGCATTCGATATTATGTTTGACAGGTTTTGGATGTTCTTGTTGTAATACTGATATTGATCCTCTTGGCACAATGACTGCTGCCCCAATATTTTATATTTCTGTTTACTTTGATATTATAAGGAACTTCTCCATTGTTTGCTAATATCTTCATGATTATTGCTGCTCATTGTCAATATTCTTCAAATTGATGCTACTATGTTGATGCTCTTGCTGCTCACCATACTTTAAAACATCATATTTAGCCACTCCATATAAAGATTTGATGATGTATATAGCCGTAATGCTCAGTCATTAAAATGGTAGCAGCATATGTTGATGTATCCTTGTGTTTTGTATTCATTGCTACTCCTTGAAATGGTGATATCTCTACATAAACTGTGGAAAACAAAGAAATCTTCCCTTTTATGCAATCTGATATAGATATATATTATTTCTGTATCTTAAATTGCCTTTAGGATTTGTTTTTGCGCATGTATAACCTTAAAAACTACTTGAAAATGAATGTATATCCCACCTAGAAGAAAACATTGCATATAATGAATTGTTGTCCTTTACGGCTACTCTTGGTAACAAAAAATGATGTTGTAGCGATACCTGTCTTATCCTCTACTTCATGAGTAGCAATGGAAATCCCTTGAAGCATATGAAAGTTACTTTAAGAAGTGAATCTCCTCTTTAAAGTGTTTTTAGATGTTGTGAAACAACCAAATATCTCTGCTTTACTTTTCCTCAAAATGACTGCAGCTTTTGTTCTCGAGTCCTCGGAAATAACCTGAATCCGTCCCTCTATGATGTTGAATGTTTGTCACTATGTTTCTTCAGGATTGATAATTATTTTCCCTCCAAGATGATTATCTTTGGCTTTCTTTATCACTCCGTGGCATTTCATAGGCTTCTATCTCTTTATCTTTGCTTTTAACAAATGGTCATTGGTTACATTTGATCTTGCTGGTCTTGCTGGGCTTCCTCGCTGATTGTAGTGCCTTGATCTTTGTGACTGTTATTGAAGTTGTTTTTGTTGTTAAAAAATTGTAGATACCTTTATGTATCATTATGATTAACATTTTTTTCACCTCTAATAGAGCTGATATCTCTGAGTATCTTGTTGCTTCTCTTCACTAGTAGTAATAAGCTCTCACACAGGGAATAACAAGGCAGTTTCCAGAAAATGAGTTATTTGACCATTCAAACATCAAAATTAAATTTTATGGAAAGAATAAAGTTTATTCCTAACACCTATATCTTACTCCTCACCAATTTATAGAGCTTTACTAATCCATATATAGCCGTACCACTATTTTCTTTGGCTGCCAATTCTGGAAAACATTTCTTAACAGGGTGTTGTGAAACAAAATGGACATAACTCCATTTCTTCATGAAAATGATTCAAAATTAATTTAAATTTAAGTAGGCTCAAAGAACTTTCTTTTGAGTATAGTCTCATGCATTCATATGTCCATACAAATCTGTACCATGTGTGCAAAGTGAATAGACCAAGCAAAAATCAGAAAATAGTGAAGTTGCAAATCAACACTATTTGGATTCTTATTAGTTTCTTTTCAAATTCGCCATCAAAAATTTTGGTTGCATCCACTAAAAATATTTGATGCTCTATCTCTTTACTCTCATTTCTATAGCATGATTATGTCACTCAATAGCATGCTGAGCTCTACCCTTGTGGGAGCCCAATTTTTTCCACATGCTGAAAATTTAAAAATGAAGAATTTAGCAACAAGATCTTTACCTGTGTTTGCACATGAAGCAACAAGTTAGAAAAAAAAATGTATATGAATCTTTCTGATAATTCTTGTTTTCTCATACATCAGTGATTAGCTAGCTATCATTATGCATGTGAAGAGCATGTTGTATGTTTGTAGATGCAGGCGCATGTAGTATATGATGACCCGACATTGCTTGGATCACTGATCTAACGTCATTTTATCATTCAAATGCAGCGATTAGTAGCAGCACGGAAGCAAGAGTTGGATGCAAGGCAAGAAGGAGGACTAAAGACCAAGCAAAGCAAAACAAGTTGGGCTCATCATCCAAGCAATGATGAGTCACCCTTTACTACTTATGCCTTACTTTTCATAGTATCTAGAAATGTATAATGTTCTTTTCATGTGCATTATGATGGTTGGTCTCACAGCTTGTGTGAGACAATATTCAACTACTTTGTCAATAAAGATTGTTTTTCACAATTTTTTATCTTTGCACTCTTTTATGATAGCACTGCATGATGCAATGTAACAATGTAATATTTTTCTCTTTCCTCTATGCATATGAATGTGATCCAGCAGAACTAAAAATTTACGTTAATTCACTTTAAAACATAACAAATCCACCTGATTGAGTTTGGTACCAAAAATTGGTAACAATACTCACTCGTTACCAATAATAGAATACAAGAATACCAAGGTAGCGAGGAAATTTTATTACTTTCTTTATTACCAAAAACATGAGTCTCACAGCCATATACCAAAGTTCTTATATAATGGTCAGTTGGTTGGGAAAACAAATAGACACATCCCCTTGCTTCCTAACTACCCCCTCCTAGCAAAGAATAAATATGACTAATTACAATATCACTTTATTACATACTACAAAAAATGGCAAGGTACCATGGCTAAGGAGGAAACCACAATGTCAAGTCAGTTGTTGGTGTACCTAGGTGAATGGCATGGTGAAGATCAACATGAGATAGCAGTAGGTGAGAAAGAACTTGATTGTGGAGTCATTGGAGAGGCTAAGGAAGAAGCCATGAATGCTGAGGAAGACTTGGAATGCCAAGAGATAAGGCATGGGCTCCAAGGTGTAGTGGTCTCAATGGGAAGAGAGACTAAGTCTGAAAATAATGGAGTGTTGCAGATAGTAGAAATGGTCTCAAGGCATGGGACTAAGGATAGATTGCAGATTGGTGATCAGCTAGTGGTCTACATTTTTCCCATGGGAGGAAAAACTAGAGTTCAAATGAATGAGCACATTATGGAGCAGCATCAAGAAAGGATGCCATGGATCATCAATGATGATGTTTTCAAACCAAGAGTAAAGATAAAGTTGTTTTGTTTTTTGACATTGTTTGTTTGTAGGTTTCCAAGAGGACTTGGAAAACCTTTAAAGTTGGGGAGTATGGTACAGGGGCGCCATGGCAGAAAAGCACACTTTGGGGTCATTTGATAATTCAAAGGTAAATGAAATTGATTAAGACCTATAAGGTCCCTTAATGATGTAATTGTGTCCACCAGTTCCATTTTGACGGAATTAAATCAAACTTGTAACAAATAGTGCAATAAAAATTTAATATGTCCTAGAAGTCCTTGTAAAGGACTTAGGACCAAATTTATTGTAAGGGTGGCCAATAGTGCCAAAGGATCTAAGTTGATTAGATGGGGTTAATTGGTTCCTAGAAGTAATTAGGAATTGACTCTATGAAGTTTGAATAAGTTTTAAGAAATTAAAATACCAAAAACAAAAGTTAATAATTCAAATATTTGAATATTAACGGCTAGTTTTGTTTTGGTGGGAAAATGAGTTTATGAGTTTAAAACATGTTATAATCACTTCCAACCACTTGGGGTCAGTTTTGGAAGTTGGAAAATTATCTATAAATACCCAGGAATTATTGGGAAAGCATATGTACGGACTTGGGAAGCATTTGCACGGACAACATTCTAAAAATGCAATAAGATTCATAAGTTTCTTGCATATTTTGATCTCTTATTGTATTTCTTTCATGTTTTGATCATTGAAATGAATTATAGCATGTATTTAAAGCTGTTTTGATCCATCCTAGAAGGATTTCATTCTGAATTTTTCTTTCATATAGTCAAAGTGATGTAGATAGCCATTTTCACATTGTTTTTCTTAAGTAAAATGATGTAACCATCCCCTTTCTATTCTTACTGTGACTTGGGGATAGATTGTTGACTTGTAACATATGTCATTATGCATTCTAATGCAGGAATAAGATAGGGAATGTAGATGTTCATCAATTTGGGTAAGTTGGAGTGCTTGGGTGCATGAAAAAGCATGGAAATTGATCCCACAAGTATAGCAGCAGGTGATTTGGATTAAGGAGGGTATGTTTTTGTGTGAAAAAGAAAAATTAAATTTCAAATAAGTGGTGAATCTTGAAGGAGGGGTTCTAGAACTATGTTTTGAGTCCTTTTTGAGAAGGCCCTAGTTTTTGGAGCAATCTGGTGGGGGTATGTTAGAAACCCCATAGGGAAACTTGATATTGACAAAGTAATTTGATATTCCTTGGTTTTGAACCATTATAAGACTCTCTACAAAGTGGCATAATGGGGAAGAAAATACAAATGGTACTTCCTTTGTAAATCCGTGCAATTAGCCCTCTTGGGAAATCGGGGACAGTCACATTTTGGGACACTTTGAACAAAGTAAAAATATCTGAGTTTTAGATATGTTTTGTAAGTGGATAATAGGTATATAGAAACATATTTTTTTTTGGAATTTGTTTTGGAAAATATGGAGTTAAGTGGTGGATTAGGTTTTTGTTCGGCTACAAGAGCCTAGGCCTAATAGGAGTGATTTCAAGATGAGAGTTTTTGGTGGGGTTGAAACCATTTGTATTAGACCTAAAGAAGTACTTGGAACCATTGTGGGCATTGGCTAAAGCCTTGGTTGGGTTTTGGGACCCTTGGAGCCTTTGGTGTACTTGGTCTTTAGGAGAGTTTGGGAACCTTATATCCCTTAGAAGTTTATGCTTTATTTGCAACCTTGATCAAATCAATAACCACCCTCCCACTCTCTATCAATTTGTATCAGAGCCTAGGAGAATCCTAGGTGAGAAGTTGAGAAGTTTCTTTTGGGGTTTGGAAGATTTAGAGTCCTTTGTTGATGCTTGGAGTTGAACCATCCTCTAAGACTGTTCCAAAGTGGTGACCCTACATCAGAAGAATCCTAGATTGGTGTGAAGAGATGGCAATGAAAAGGAGTGAAAGAGAATTTTCCAAGTTTTTGATGGAATACTTGGATGATGAGAGAAGAAGAGATGAAGAGAAGAAGAAGAGAGAAGAAGCAAGAAGACAAGAAGAGGAAAGGTTAAGAAGCCTAGATGAGGCATTGGAAAAGAATCAAAGAAAGTTGAAGTGGATTGCATCAGTCCTTGAACAAGCAGAAGATGAACATGTTAAAGAGGATAAACCTAATGGCACAGAGGTTCTAACAGTGGAATCAGAGGTACAAGTTTAGGATGCTGATGGATGCAGCAGTGGATCACGTCATGAAGGGCTTGAATGTGATGGACTGCTTCAAGTGGGGACAATACTACGTCCTTTGGTGATGAAAGATGGAGAATAGAAAGGTACCATGGCTAAGGAGGAAGCCACAATGGCAAGTGAGTTGTTGGTGTGCCTTGGTGAATGACATGGTGAAGACCAATAAGAGATGGCAGCAGGGGAGGAAGAACTTGATTATGGAGTCATTGGAGAGGCTAAGGAAGTAGCCATGAATTCTAAGGAAGACTTGGAATGCCAAGAGTTAAGACATGGGATCAAAGGTGTAGTGGTATCAATGGGAAGAGAGACTAAGTCTGAAAATAATGGAGTGTTACAGATAAAAGCAATGGTCTCAAGGCATGGGACTAAGGATAGAATGCAGATTGGTGATCAACTAGTTGTCTACATTTTGCCCATGGGAGGCAAACCTAGATTTCATATGAACGAGCACATTATGGAGCAGCATCAAGCAAGGATACCATAGATCATCACTAATGATCTTTTAAAACCAAGAGTAAAGATAAAGTTGTTTTGTTTTCTAACATTGTTGGTTTGCAGGTTTCCAAGAGGACTTGGAAAATCTTTAAAGTTGGGGAGTATGGTGCAGGGGCACCATGGCAGGAAAGCACACTTAGGGTTCATAGGATAATCAAAGGGGAAAAGAAGTTGATTAAGACCTATAAGGTCCCTTAATGATGTAATTGTGGCCATTAGTGCCATTTTGATGTAATTAACTCAAATTTGTAATGAATGATGCAATAATAAATGTAATATGTCCTACAAGTCCTAGTAAATGACTTAGGACCAAATTTGATGTAAGGGTGGCCAATAATGAAAAATGGGATCTAAGTTGATTAGATAGGGTTAATTAGGTCCTAGAAGTAATTAGGAATTGACTCTATGAAGTTTGAGTAAGTTTTAAACAATTAAAATAACAAAAACATAAGTTAAATAATTCAAATTTTTGAATATTAACAGCTAGTTGTGTTTTCGTGGGAAAATGAGTTTAGGAGTTTAAAAAATGTTGTAATCACTTCCAACCACTTCAGAATGGTTGTGGAAGTTGTAAACCCTTCTATAAATGCCCATGAATTATTGGGAAAGCATATGTACGGACTTGAGAAGCATTTTTATGGACAACATTCTGAAAATGCAATAAGATTTATAATTGTCTTTCATATTTTGATCTCTTATTGTATTTCTTTCATGTTTTGATCATTAAAATCCATTATAGGATTTATTTGAAGTTGTTTTGATCCATCTAAGAAGGATTTCATTCTGAAGTTTTCTTTCATATAAGTAAAGTGTTGTACATAGCCATTTTCACATTGTTTTTCTTAAGAAAAATGATGTAAACATCCCCTTTCTTTTCTAACTGTGACATGGGGATAGATTTTTGACTTGTAACATAAGTAATTATGCAAAATAATGTAGGAATAAGATAGATCATGCAGATGTTCATCAATTTGGGCAAGTTAGAGTGCTTGGGTGCGTGGAAATTGATGCCAGAAGTGTAGCAGCAGGGGATGAGGTTGAAGGAGGGCATTTTTTTCCATGAAATACAAAAATTAAATTTCAAATAAGTTGTGAATCCTAAAGGAAGAGTTCTGGAACCAAGTTTTGAGTCCTTTTTGAGAAGGCCCTAGTTTTTGGAGCAACTTGGTGAGGGTATGATAGAAACCCCATAGGGAAACTTGATATTGACAAAGTAATATGATATTTCTTGGTTTTGAACCATTATAAGACTCTGTACCAAGTGGCATAATGGGGAAGCAGATAGAAATGATACTTCCTTTGTAAATCCATGCAAGTAGCCCTCTTGGGAAACCGGGGACAGTCACATTTTGGGATAGTTGGTCCAAAGTAACAATATATTATTTTTGGATATGTTATGTAAGGGGATAATGAGTATCTAGAAACATAGTTTTTTCTAGAAGTAGTTTTGGAAAATATGGAGTTAAGTGGCAGATTAGGTTGTTGTTGGACTACAAGAGCCTAGGCCTAATAGGAGTGATTTCAAGATGAGAGTGTTGGATGGGTTTTCTGACAAAATAACCTTTTGAAACCATTTTTATTAGACCTAAAGAAGTACTTGGAACCATTGTGAGCATTGAGTAAAGCCATGGTTAGGTTTTGGGACCCTTGGAGCCTTTGGTGTACTTGGTCTTTAGGAGAGTTTGGGAACCTTGTATTTCCCTTTTAAGTTTATGATTTCTTTGCAACCTCCATCAAATCAAGAACCACCCTACCACTTTGCATCAATTGGTATCAGAGCCTAGGAGCATCCTAGGTGAGAAGTTGAGAAGTGTCTTTTGGGGTTTGGAAGATTTAGAGTCCTTTGTTGATTCTTTGAGTTGAACCATCCTCTAAGAGTGTTCCAAAGTGGTGACCCTACACCGGAAGGATCCTAGATTGGTTTGAAGAGAAGGAAATAAAAAGGAGTGAAAGATAATAGGCCAAGTTTTTGATGGAATACTTGGATGATGAGAGAAGAAGAAAGAAGACAAGAAGCAAGAAGACAAGAAGAGGAAAGGTTAAGAAGCCTAGAAGAGTCATTGGAAAAGAATCAGAGAAAGTTGGAGTGGATTGCATCACTCCTTGAACAAGCAAGAGAAAGCACATGAAGAAGAGGATGAACCTAATGGAAAAGAAATTCTACAAGTGGAATCAGAGGTACAATTTGAGGATGTAGTAGTGGATCAAGTCATCAAGGGCTTGAATATGAAGGACTACTTCAAGTGGGGATAGTACTATGTCCTTTGGCAGCAATGAAAAATGGAAAACAAGAAGGTACCATGGCTGAGGAGGAAGCCACAATGGAAAGTAACTTGTTGGTGTGCCTAGGTGAATGGCATGGTTAAGACCAACAAGAGATTGCAGCAGGTGAGGAAGAACCTCATTATATAGTCATTGGAGGGGCTAAGAAAGTATCCATGAATGTTGAGGAAGTCTTGGAATGCCAAGAGATAAGGCATGGGATCCAAGGTGAAGTGGTCTCAATGGGAAGAGAGACTAACTATAAAAATAATGGAGTGTTGCAGATAGAAGCAATGGTCTCAAGGCATGGGACTAAGGATAGAATGTAGATTGGTGATCACCTAGTGGTCTACATTTTTCCCAAGGGAGGTAAACCTAGAGTTCATATGAATGAGCACATTATGGAGCAGCATCAAGAAAGGATGCCATGAATCATCAATGATGATCTTTTCAAGCCAAGAGTAAAGATAAAGTTGTTTTTTTAACATTGTTTTTTTGCAGGTTTCCAAGAGGACTTGGAAAATCTTTAAAGTTGGGGAGTATCGTGTAGGGTCACCATGGAAGGAAAACACACTTTGGGGTCATTTGATGATCCAAGGGGAAAATAAGTTGATTAAGACCTATAAGGTCCCTTCATGATGTAATTGTGTCCCTTAGTGCCATTTTGAGGTAATTATATCAAATTTGTAATGAATGATACAATAAAAATGTAATATGTCCTAAAAGTCCTGGTAAAGGACTTAGGATGAAATTTGATGTAAGGGTTTCCAATAGTGTCAAATGGGGTCTATGTTGATTAGATAGGGTTAATTAGGTCCTAGAAGTAATTAGGAATTTACTCTATGAAGTTTGAGTAAGCTTTAAGCAATTAAAATACCAAAAAGACAAGTTAAAAATTCAAATTTTTGAATATTAACAGCTAATTGTGTTTTCGTGGGAAAATGAGTTTAGGAGTTTAAAACATGTTGTAATCATTTCCAACCACTTGGGATCGGTTGTGGAAGTTGAAAAATTGTCTATAAATGCCAAGGAATGATTGGGAAAGCATATGTACAAACTTGAGAAGCATTTGTATGGACATCATTCTTAAAATGCAATAAGATTCATAAGTTTCTTGCATATTTTAATCTCTTATTGTATTTCTTTCATGTTTTGATCATTGAAATGCATTATAGAATGTATTTGAAGTTTTCTTGATCCATCTTGGAAGGATTTCATTCTAAAGTTTCCTTTCATACAGTCAAAGTGTTGTAGATAGCCATTTTCACATTGTTTTTCTTAAGAAAAATGATGTAAGCATCCTCTTTCTATTCTAGCTGTGAATTGGGAATGGATTGTTGACTTGTAACATATGTAATTATGCATACTAATTTAGGAGTAAGATAGAGAATGTAGATGTTCATCAATTTGGGCAAGTTGGAGTGCTTGTGTGCATGAAAATGCATGAAAATTGATGCCACAAGTGTAGAGAAGGGTATTTGGCTTAAGGAGGGCATGTTTTTGTGTGAAATAGAAAAAGGACATGTCAAATTAGTGGTGAATACTGAAGGAGTTTTGAGTCATTTTTAAAAAGGCCAGTTTTTGGAGCAATTTGGTGAGGGTATGTTAGAAACCCCATAGGGAAGCTTGATATTGTCAAAGTAATCTAGTATTCCTTGGTTTTGGACCATTATAAGACTTTGTACCAAGTAGCATAATGGGGCAGTAGATAGAAATGGTACTTCCTTTGTAAATCAATGTAATTAGCCCTCTTGGGAAACCGGGGACACTCACATTTTGGGATAGTTGGTCCAAAGTAACAATATCTTAGTTTTGGATATGTTGTGTAAGGGGATAATTGGTATCTAGAAACCTATTTGTTTCTATAATTTGATTGGTAAAATATTGATTTAAGTGGAAGATTAGTTTGTTGTTGGGCTACAAGAACCTAGGCCTAATAGGAGTGATTTCAAGATGAGAGTGTTGGGTGGGGTTTCTGATCAAATAAAATTTTGAAACCATTTGTATTATACCTAAAGAAGTACTTGGAACCATTGTGGGAATTGGGTAAAGCCTTGGTTTGGTTTTGGGACCCTTGGAGCCTTTGGTGTACGTGTTTTTTAGGAGAGTTTGGGAACCTTGTATTTCCCTTATAAGTTTATGCTTTCTTTGCAACCTTGATCAAATCAATAACCACCCTACCACTCTACATCAAAGCTTCTGCTCTTAAACCTATCAAAATAAATACACAAACTTCCAAAACTTCCCTTGCCCAGATCTTTGGGCTCTGATACCAATTTGATGCAAAGGAAATGACTGAAAATAAGATTTTAAATCAAGTGACCTTCAACTATTCAACTAATACATAATGGGTAAGCATAGGCCTTCATTCCAAGACATCTACCATTGGATCTATTTGAGTGTGCTTAAAAATATTTGCATAAGACACCTCAAATGAGGTTGATAAACCTATTACAAGAACCAATGAACATATGTAACTTCCTTTTGTGGTCTACAACAATGAAACGATAAATTGAGAAAACACTCATTGACTTGTCAATATAGAGAGGAAAAAAATTTTATTTTAAGACCATACAAACATAAAACCTTGTTCAAATATGTTAAACAAATACTCCCAAAACTTCTAACAAAAACCATTGAGGGCATTCTTTGAATGTTCATTAAAACTTGCCGTCCTCCTTGTCTAGAACACTTGGACTGCCCTTTTTGTTATGAAATTGAAAAATTACTTCTACCAGGATTCCAAAATCCTTAGCATGCCCTCTTATGAAAAACTCCAGCCAAGTAACATCAAGTGGGGATGGATGTATCAAATACCAACTTTTGCTGTCTTGAATTCTGTAATGCATTGTTTCAGACTAACAGTCACTTCAAAACACGTGAAAACCATGTCCTCAGGCTCTAAAACCTTGGGGAATTGGAAAATATTTTATCTCAGACCTATCCACCAATTTTTATCATTTTCCACCATACCAATCAGGAGAAATGATTTTTTTTTCATACTGGAAAACCTACGCACAGTTTCAACCTTCCAGCACTAAAATTGCCATAACTTTTACAAAACAAAATGAAATTAAGTCAAACAAAAAGTATTGGAAAGTTAATAGAAATATCCAACTTATCCAATTGGTTTCAATTCTATAATGTACCATACATGTCTTTACAACATGAATGAATAGGACTGTTACACAAAACTACAGAGAATTTGCTCCAAGATGATTCAAAATCTTCATTCAAATGTTCACCACCTCTCCAAATAAGTGTGGGATCCAAATTTATACATTTCCCAACATTTCTAACTATTTTGAACTATTTTTTGATTGTTTTATTAACTAAACATCATTTTGACACTTTTTTCCAAAGTTGTTTGACAACTTTTTGAGCAACATTGACAAATTTTTGCTACTTTTATAATATTGAACAACTTGACTTCAAACTTGTCAAATGGATAAAAAATGACCCCAAATGGTCTTAAACGACCTTATTTGAAAAAAATTGAATAAAACAAAGCACAAACCAACATTTTTCATCATCACCCTAAATGCATGGAAGGATGCCCCCTACGTCATACTCTCTATGGAAAAGAAATTTAAGTTTAATCTCAAATGATGGTCTTCTTTATCTTTCTCTTCTTTCAATTGTGTTGCATACTTAGTCATTCTATGACCTTGTCTTGATCCTCTTCATTCTTAGTTTTATTTTCTCAACATTTCTTGGTTTGCAAATTTTCTTTCTCGCTTTCTTCTTGCATATTCTCTTGCTTATACGCTCTCTGCTTGAAGACTCCAAGATTCTATGGCTCAATACACCTCATTTCTACTGTCCATTTCATCATCCTCTTTATTTTCTCCTTGGTCTTCACTTTTACAAGCATTATTATCAACATGAATTAGAACTAAAACATGGGGACAATTTACCTATTCTTCCTTGATCTCAGCTATACCAATTTTTTTATCAATTGTTTGGTCATTACCAATTTGTTGGTTCCTTGAATGTACCTCTTACCAATGGAGCTCAACATTTGTGTCTAATTGACATCATTGTACTACCATGATTTTTATGCTTTCCTGAAAACACTCTTGATCTCCTTCCATGTCCATGGTAATGAATGTCTCTTCTTCCTTTGTTTCATCTTCTCTTTTCAAAGTGACCAACCTTTTCTTTCTCCTTTTGTGAACAATCATCCTTATGGGCCATTTCACTTTCTTTCTCATTGGCCAAATGGAAAATATTTTCTCGGTATGCTTCCTCAAGATACTCATATACCTCCTCAAGAACCTGTTTCATTTTCCATTTAAACTCTGCCATTTTCCTATAAAAATCTTTAGCTGATTTTGTCTTATGGACTTTCTACTTTAGCTACATCTTACTATATCTTCTCTTTTCTTGAATGCTTCCTGTCATACGTCACCTAGGTTTCTTTCTTTTTCTTCACTACCTAGTCTTTTGGAATCAAGGTTCTCCTCTTCAACCTATCAAAAGAAATACACAAACTTCCAAAACTTCCCTTTTCCATATCTTTGGGCTTTATTACCAATTTGATGCAGACAAAAGGACTGAAAATAAGATTTTAAATCAAGTGACCTTCAACCATCCAACTAATACATCAAGGGTAAGCATCAACCTTCATCCCCAAACATCTACCATTGGATCTATTTGAGTGTCCCTGGAATATTTGCATAAAAGACCTGAAATGAGATTGAAAAACCTATTACAAGCATCAATGAACATATGTAACTTCCTTTTGTGGTCTACAACAATATAACAATATATTGAGACAACACTCATTGACCTGTCAATATAGAGAGGACAACACTTGTAGTATAAGAGAATACAAACATACAACCTCTTTCCAATATGTTTAAAAAGACTCACAGGATTTCTAACAACTTTAGAAGGCATTCTCTGAATGTTCATCACAACTCATGGTGTTTTTTGCTCAAAATTCATCATTGCTGGCCCATTGAAATGTCACACACTATCCTCCTTGTCTAGAATAATTGGGGACTTGGAAAATATGTTATCTCAGACCTATCCACCAATTTTTATAATTTTCCACTATACCAATCAAGAAAAATGATTTTTTTTTCAAACTAGAAACCCTACGTAGGGTTTCAACCTACCAACACTAAAATTGCCATAACTTTTACAAAACATAATCAAATTCACTCAGACCAAAAGCATTGGAAAGGTAAGAGAATTATTCAACTTCTCCAATTGGTTTCAGGTCCATAATTTACCATACATGTCCAAGAAATGTGAAAGAACAAGACTGTTACAGAAAACCACAGAGATAACACACATGATATGCACAACAATTAACAAGTATATAATAAGAATAATAGCAAACAAAAAAAATTTAAAAATTTAATGAATACACAATGTCGTTGCCTGAAAATAAAGAACATGAAAAAGAGACACATAGGGCATAAATTATACACAAACCAAACATGATTGATGTAGATTAAGAATTGATTTCAAACTAGCACGCAATGATCTAATCAATTCAACTTAGGTATGTACTAGGTTCACAACCTAATAACATTGCTTCTTAAGCTTATTGGGAATAAACCAAAAAATATTAGGTTTCTCAAGTCCTCTCACCATGCATCTTGATGGCCTACAAACTATCATTCCCTCAACTAACTCAAAACACTGCATCGTTTTATCCAACCCTCTATCAACAAGGACTTGTAACCATTACTCTACAAAATGACACTAACATTGATGTAGAGAAGGGGTTAAAATAAACATAAATGAGGTGTATTTCACAAAAATGGGCTGATTCCTCTTTGCACTAAACTCTCTTCTTCTTTTCATGACCTTCACAAGGCTACAAAGCTTCAAGTGGGCACCAATAATGGTTCAATACTTCACAATCCTCAAACTAGCATTGGAGACACCTTTGATCAAGTAGAGATAACATATTCAAACCCTCAAAAAACCTTAAGTGTTATGGTTATTCAATTTACTAGGCTCTACACACAAACATGCCTAATCCCTTGTAGCCCTCCTAACTTAAGAATCTGAACATAACTCTTGAACCTGACATAACTCTTGAACCTGACTGGATCTTGACAAGATGAACCCAATTTTGGATACCGTTTTGGGGATTATTCAACATATCAAAAACTTGACAAAGGGTGCTTTGGATCTACCCTTAGAATTGACTAGCTATTTTGATCCTAGGCCTAATTAGTACAACAAATTGAGTATTTTTGGCATAAGTTTTAGTATAGGCTTCATTTCAGGAAGCTAAAACCACTTTCGGATACCCATTGGACCTTATTAAACATATGTGGAAAGGGCATAGGTTTTTGTGGAAAGTATGATTCAAAATTGGACTGTTATGTTGCCAACTATGCCTAACTAGGCTTACTCCCCTAGGTCACTATTGGGTCTTCACCTTACAAACTCCAAACCTCTTCATGAATGCTTCAAACACATTACATAGGGTCTTCCCAAGCATTTTCCACCATCATCAAACATTCTTAAAGAGAGTTTTATAAAATTCCAACTTCTAGCCATCTCTTCATGCCTACAACAAGGTGTTTTCCTTCTAGAGCACTAGAAAAAACTTCACCAATCTGCCTTCCCTATAATGTTCCCATTTTGAGTGAGCTTTGAAGTTAGTGGATTTAACCTATCATTAGGTCTGTGTGTCTAATACTAGTGATTAGAGGACCCTGTTGTGGGTTGTGACCCCATTTTGAGGGACTTACTATTTATATAGTCAATAGTAAGTTCCACGGAGCTCAAATGATTTAGAGGAGTTAAATAATGCTCTTAGGTTTTATTTCTGGCTTCCAGTTTGGAATCCAAGATTCATCATATTTCATCATTAGGATCACTCTTGTGCTGTCAGATTTTTATTCTGATGCTTCCTCAGTTGTTTTCTCAATATAGGTGGATTATGATTATTATTTAATTAAATAAGCTAAGGTTGCTATTTTTATTGGGATTGTATTTTGGGCATCTTAGTGTTATATCTCGTTGGAACTGAGTTGAGAAGTTTTAAGTCCTGAGCTCATAAAATAGGGACCTTATGTGTCAAAATATTGTTATTTTAATGAAAGGGCCTCTTTTCAACATTTAAGTGGAAAGAAATATAATAGTTTGTTATATTTTAAATGTGCACATAAAGCATAGTCTTTATGTAAGTGAAATGTGTGATTAAGAAGCTAGGGTTTGATTTCTTATGGAGAGATTATAAAAGACATGGAAAAGAAATTGAATGCATTATTGATTATGATATTCATTCATTCTTGTTTGGGTTCAAATTATGGAGACAGGGGTTTGGGAAAAAACTTGTTGATTGATTTGGGAATTCACTTTGAACTGGTGAAAGTTTTCAATGAATTGTGAGTGTTTGGTTGAAGACATTTTGGCATTGGGTGAAAGAGCTTAGTGCTGGAGGTTTTTAAGGCAGAGAGTTTGTTGTTTGTTGTTTTAAGGGAGAGAGTTGGTGTTTTTCTGGATGTGTGGTTGCCATAGGAGGTAATAGATGTAGAAAGGAGCATCCACCATCCCTTACTTGTAAGTTGTGGCCATAAATTGGTGAAGTTAGGGAAGCTTACGCATGTTCAAACCATGATGACTTCCTTTGTTAAATAACAATGTTGCATATGGTATTTTTTAATTGCAAATTTGAATTTAAAAATAAATTCAAAATTTCAATGGCATATGTATTTCCATAGATGTTTACAATTAAATTGTGCTTTGTGTTTCAATTTTATTAATGTGGAGAAAAACAAAATGGAAAACTATATATGTCTTACTCAAAAAATTAAAAGAAACCAGAATTTTAGACTTTAAGAATTTACTTGCAGTCAAATCGAGGGTTAGAGCTAGGGAGGCTCTTTACAGTGGTATCAGGGTAGTTTCCTACCATCTTGTGGGTTGGAATTTATCGTTCTTACTTGTTTGACTCGAGTGATCAACACTCTTGGTTTAATTGTAGTCATGGACAGATACAGGAAATCTGGAAAACATGGAAGCAAGTTAGATAGTTTATCTGAGTTAAGAAAGAAAACAAATGCCTTAGTTAAGGATATGGAGAAATGAAGGCAAACACTGGAAATATTAAATGCACCACTTTTAGATCTTGCAACTTTCGATAAAGAAACAAGGTACTTGGTTTCTTCGTTCAATAGGTCCTCTTCATAGGGAAGATATGAGAGACATGAGTTGTTTATCGGTGAGACATCCAAAAATCTCCATGTTGAGTTTTCTATAGCCACAAATTTTGGTGGATATGTTCTTGTGCTTAGTGGATCAGCCACTAGGCCTATTTGCACACTTGAGAGTGGAGGGTCTTTGCAAGGACATGTGGATGTGCCTGTCTTGTTGGAGATAGTGGTACTTAGTTTTAGCATCTTGAGCCTACCAGAGTTAGTGACATGGCTCAGGCTAGTGACATCTCCACTGCCATTGATGGCAGGTTTACATTAGTTGGTAGTAGTGCCAGTGATACAGGATTTGAGTTTTTGGACATCAATTCTTTATGCGAGCCTGTCGCTAATGCTGTGGACAGTGGGAGAGTAGAGGATGTTGTAGATATCACTATGGATTCTGACACCTTGGATGATGGTGTTATTTTTGAGGATTGCAAGTAGTATTTGAGCTCTGATAGCTCTGAGGTTTATGACAGTTGTTGTAGTGTGGAGTCAGTACAGGAGACTGTGATCTTTTCCTGTACTAAGGATGTGAGCATGGAGCTACCCAGTGATGACACTCAGGATTGGAGTGTTACAAATGATTCAAATGACATAAGTTCATGCCATAGTATAGATGATTCACGTGATGACATGGAGTCATGTATACAGCCAAAGAGCAGAGGGGTCTCAAATAGAGGATGTTTATACTAGCATTGTGGATACCTTAGATGTTGAGTGTGAGGATGATGGGTGTTGCAGTGTGTCTAGTTTTTATATCAGACATTGGGTGTAGACTTAGCATTTTCATTCGATGGAAGTGGGTTCCAGGATTCTTTTTCATAGGGACTCACGGATGAGGATTGGGAAGCATATGAGTGGTAGGAGTTTGTTTCAGCCAGGGCTTCCACTCTTGCTATTGAGGTGTTTGCAGAGGTACCCAGTAGTGATACCTTGTTGGTGGACATGTGTGAGTTTGATATCACACATGAGGAGAGTGATTATTAGGTTACTTCTTTGGTGACTCATGAGGATGACTCTACCTACAGTGATTCATGCTTGGTTTATCAGACACTGGAAGAAGAGTCTGAGTTGTTAGTGAGTGAGGATGGGACCCAGTATTTTGATTATCGTGTGGTTACAGAGAATGAGCTAGCTGAGGATTGTGATGAGTGAGATTCAACAACAGCTTCCTCAGGAGTATATGAGGATGAGTTCTATGTTAGTAGTCAATTTTTAAATGTGTGCTTAGATGAGAGTACATATAGATATGGTGATCTTGAGGGGAATTTTTTGGATACAACTTCCTTCCATAGTGTTGACAGTGCAGTTGAGATTGTACCTAGGAGACTCGTTGTGTAGAGTCATAATGTGACTAACCAATTGAGAGTTAGTGAGAGAGACATTACTTGTACTCTCAAGCATTTCTATGGCTAATGAGCATGCTGGTGGTTACATTTCCTTGATAGAGATTCATTCCATGCATGAGGCTATCATGATTTTGAGACAGGATTATTTACTATTGGTAGCTAATCGAGATCATCTAGTTGAGTGGGGGAGTATGACATATGGGGCACTAATGAACATAGAGGAGGTGTGTGAGCCTACTCAGGAGCGCACAACAACTTTAGAGATTTTAGAGGGCACTCAGTTGGCTCTTCAAGATTCATAGTTACATTTAGGAGAGGTGACTATGGAGTTGGAGTGAGTTTAGTCTTTACCAGCCATAGATCTAGTTCAGTTCTAGATAGTGGTGGTTGGTGGTGAGTCAACTTCCATAGTTGATAGTTATGGATGTGTTGGGGACATGTTTACATCCATCCTTGAGATGGATGTAGTATATGTAGAGGAGGTTAGAGCATCAGTGGAGGATAGAAGAGAGAATTTTGTGGTATCCACTTCTCTAGTTGTTAGCACGATGGCAGATGATACAGAGCAGGTTTTTGGGAGTCCTGTGGTAACCAATGTGGATTTGTCCAAGATTTGTGTGTCAATTTCTTACACCACTCCCTTTGATTCTTAAGGAAACACAATTCATAGACATGAATCCAAGAATAATTGAGGTTCATGCACTTATCAATCCAAAATTATCCTTCACAGAAATTACACAACATTAAGATGATGCGCATAGGGAGTAAACTATACATAAAGCATACATGAAGCACACATGAATGTGACCTATAATACCCTAAGGATATATGCAAGGCAAGAACCAAACAAGCAAGAGAATTAAAATACATGGTATGCAAGACAATTAAGATGTATATAACAAAAATGAAAGCAAACAAACATTCTGAGTCGGAAAGACAATGAAACATAGATATGCAAGTTTCTCTTCATACCAATTCTCATCCCCAAAATACAACAAACACATTAGAGAATTTAATTAATACACAATGTCATTCAGGAAAAATATAGAACATGAAGAAGACACA